>PVKS010007576.1:0-72252 GCA_004027875.1 Aplodontia rufa | reverse complement strand
AGAAAAGTACCATGATTCACACAGGGACAGAGCACAAAGATAGGATAGGGCCTTGGTGCAAAAAGGCCAGGATTCTTTCCTGAGCTAAACTTCAGAACAGAGGATGATACATCCTGTGACAAATACTACTTATTTGTTTGGCATTTATTCTGAATTCAGTAAAAATGAACCTTCTTAAAGAAGTGTCTGTCTCCCATGTTTGGGTAGCTTTTCCCTGAAATGGGGAGAAGCAGTGACTTCCTGAATTAATGCATTCCTATCTTCAGTCAATGAAGTTTTAGATTAACAGTTAGTCATCTGGACCCCAGATTTCGTGAATACCAGATTTCTTATAGTATTCGTAGGCATCCACCAAAATATACTCTCAAAAAGAGAAAAAATAATTCTGCTTTTGCTGTAAAATTATTTCAGATCATGTATCAATGTTTTAAATTTTATTAGAAATATAGGAAAATATGTTTATGTTTGGAGGGTTTCTTTCTGCCTCTGAAACTTTTGGTTTCAGATAAATTTCACATTCTGTAATCTTTATTGACGATCAGAGTCAGTAAAATTATGAAAAACAGCAGCAATGTTATAGTTGGAATGTATTTTGCTTTGGAGAAGCTCATGTTGAAATTTAGCTGCTGGGCATCTATTATTATAAGTACTTAAGATGGCAAGGCCTCCTTACCTTAATTACTTGATATCTCTAATCAGAAAGCAGTCCCAATTCTTAGGTCAAGGCAGCATTATTAGGACAAAAAATTATCAAGAACAGTGATGCACAATTCTCCTACAATAGTTTAATCCTAAATTTTCAATGCAAATCATGCCTGTTAGAGATAACTGGCAAGTATAATGTCAGTGTTAATATCAAGTATTCCTTGCTGCCTGACATCCCATAATGGTTATCTTTGAAATCTGCCTTCACATGGCAGCAACTGGAGCTAAAACTATACATTATGTTTTTAATAACCAGCAAAATATAGAAGGGTGACTTTTGAATAGTATCTTTCCAGGAATGCATAAATTGCAAAAACTTACCCAAATACTTTAGATTTACATGACCCACACCTTTCATACACTAATTAAATTTCTTTAATGTATACTAGATCTTTAGTAACTAGGAGAATTCTGGATAAAACATATGGACCTTAAGGAAAAACATGGCATTCTTTTGAGGTTATTCAAATTTATGTCATTGTCTATATGATTTTACTTAAGTTAAAGAATTACAGTCAAGAATCAATGAGTGGGATGCCATTAACCTAAAAAGTTTTGCTCAACCATGGAATTGGTCAAAACTGTCAAGAGAGAACTTACAGAATGGAAGTTAAGCATGGCTTTTGATTCCTCCAACAGGGGACTAATATCCAAAATGTACAAAGAACTCAAAAATCTTAATATCAAGAACACAAACAATCCAATCAATAAATGGGCCAGAGAGCTAAACAGAAACTTCTAAACAGAGGAAATCAAGCAAGTCAAATGAATACATGAGAAAGTGTTCTAAATCACCAGTAATCAGAGAAATGCCAATCAAAACTACATTAAGATTTCACCACAGCCTAGTCAGATTATCATAGATGAAGATTATGATAATGCTGGAGGGGTTGTGGGAGATTAGAACACTAACACACTGTTAATGGAACAGCAGACTCGTACAGACACCCTGGAAAGCAGTGTGAAAACACCTCAAAAAATTAGGGATGGATTCAAAATACTATCCAGCTATCCCTCTTCTGGGCATTTTCTCAGAAGAACTATAATTAGCACATTACAGTGACACAATATTATAAGCCTTTGAACATAAATGGATGGCACTGAAAGAAATCATGCTGAGCAAAATTAACCAAACCCAGAGCTGAAGGGTCAAATGTTTTCCCTCAGTTTTGGAGGCTGGAGCTAAATCCAGGCTTGGGTGAAAATCAAGCTCATGTACTAGATTCACCAAAGTCAAAGCAACACATAATCTAGGGCAACCATAAATATATCAGTAAAGCGGGGATGAGGCAGGAGGGAGGAGAGAGGGAGGCATGGTAGGGAGGGATCTGGGGGGCAATCAACAATGTAGCTTACTTGTTACTCCTCCAAGAAGCTAAATAATACTTATGTAATCATTTAATTCTGCAAAACCTATAATTATATATATATATATGTACATATATATATATATATATATCTATATATGACTGGGGTGTGGGTGATTCTGGATTAATATTGGGGTGTATCATATTGTTACTATGTATGCATTTATGACTGTACAACAACACAACTCCTCGATAAAACTTTTTAAAATACTAGTTAAAAAGAATTGGTATCCTTTAGCTTATGGGACAGGCAGTTGCTATTATAACTTCTGCTTTCAGTAAATCAACAAAATCAAAATTCAATTAATGTGACTGTGAGGAAAGGACTAAAATGAAGGAAATAAAGTGAGATGAGGGTGCTCTATAGAGATATAGATTTATTTGGGAGAAACCTGTGGAGGGGAACCCAGTGGAGACTGAGATCCATCTTCCTCTTACAGCCTGGAGTAAGGGACTGAGGAAGTGAGGAAATTTTTGAGGTTAGGCTGTCAGTTTATGGACCAAGCTAGGTTGCAGTTCATTATGTAGGGATACAGAGGAAGCCTTAGGCCAAATTCAGTTTAATTTAACATGATATACATATATATATATACATATATATATGTATGTATGTGTATATATATGTATGTATGTATATATATATGTATGTATGTGTATATATATATATATCATGATGTTTGTTAAATATATATATAGCTTTAGTCAACTATGGTGTCAATTGAAATCTGGTCCTCATATGCCCAACATCATACATGTATATTCTATGTTCTAGTTATCTATGGTATAGCACACAAACTTCTTGACATAAAATAACAATGATATAATTGTACTTTCAATTTTATTAAGAAATTAGGCAAAGTATAGAAAATAGTTCATCTCTGCTCCATAAAACTGGGGTCTCACCTAAAGTGACTCAAAATGTTGGTGGTGGGAGGGCAAGCTTGACTGTTGCTGAATGTCTTTAACCTACAGTTTTGCTTGCTGGATAGTTTCTTCAGTTTCTCTAAACACTTTTAGTTATTTCTAGATTGGTTGTTAAATATTCAATAAGGTTTCTTCACTGCGATGGTTGGATCAGCTAAGGCTGGCCAGGCATCTTGCTGTCTCCCATCTCCCCATGTAACTATCTTGCCTTTCCCACACACAACAATCTTAGGCAGAATACTTACTTAGAACATGGCTTCTCCAAGAGTGACCATTCCAAGTGACCAGAAGAAAGCTGGAAGAATTCTAGTGACTTAAGTCTTGGTAGTTACAGACAGAGTTCTGCCTCATTCTACTGGTCAAACAAGTTACAAAGGGTTACCACAAAGTGAAGGGGATTTTACCTTGCAGCTTCTGAAATAAGATTGTTCTTTTTAAACTTCCCTTTTGTCAGGTCATCTCGTCAAGAACTATTGGAGACTTTGGCAGTTTTTATAGCCCAATAAAGTATCTTACAAGTATGCTTTCATTTTTAAAAATGAAATTTTAGATACATGCCTTAGGCTTGTTAAATGACCTATATAAGTTCAACTCCCTTATCTCTCATTAAGAACAATAATAGTTTTTCCATAAGTTTGATTTGTATTTAAAGGTAATGCCTGACATACATTGAGCTCTCAAAAAACAGTACTTACTATTGTCATTATCATTGTAATCTGCATACTTTATGCATGTAATACAAGAATGGATACTGTCTTCCTAAACCATCTTTATGTTCCTCAAATATTTTAGTAACTGAACTTTTACAATGAGGAGGATAATTCCCTATTCATCTGGTTATTTCATTTTTTTCAACTTTTTCCTTCTCAAAGAAGTGTATTTTTGTGTTCAAGAATATGTGAATTATGAGATAGCTTACACTATTACAGTTTTTCTAGAATGCCAACAGAATAGTGTTAATATATTGTTTGGTTCCACTACCAAGTGGTTTTGTCCACCATCACCCAAATGGAAGGATATTCTTTTAAGTTATTATTCCAATATTCCTGGGATCTTAAGCAACCTATGTTTAAGTTTAAATTCTATATAGAATAGGAGATAGTCCATCCATGAACTAGTACCATTTTTACTTTTATATATAGTCATGCGCCGTATAACAATGCTTCAGTCAATGAAGGGCCACACATACAACATTGGTCCTGTAATACGATTACTATAGAGCTGAGACATTTCTGTCACCTAGTGACATGACATCAATGTAACCATTCCCATATGTGTTTGAGGTGATTCTGGTATAAACAAACCTATGTCTGCCAGCCATATAAAAGTACAGCACATATAACTAGGTACAGTAACTGTACCTATATATATGATAAATATACAGTATATTTATATGTATATGATAAATATAAGTATATGATAAACAATAATGAATGACTTACTGGTTTATGTATTTTCTACATTATTATCACTTTTTAGAGTGTATGACTTTAACTTATAAAAATAAAAGCTCACTATAAAATAATATGCCATAGTAAATCTAACTGCATGTTTACCATGTCTGTTGAGTCATCAATGGACTACATAGAGAGGTTGGTGTAAGTATACTCTATAATGTTCACACGATGACAAAATCGCCTAATTACATGTCTCAGAACACATCTGCATCCCTAAATGATACATGGCTCTACTTAAGTTTGCTTAAGATTTCTGTGTTCAAGGAAGCTCCATCTCTAGGGAAGGATTATCAAGAGAAAGTTCAGGAGAGAGATAACATCCATCCTCTCATGTCAGTCTTTGATAAGGGTTATTGAAAAACATCTAAATAGTTTGATAACATTCCAGAAATGTTTGGATCTTGAGACAAAGGAGCATATCCTAGATTTTATTGTATTTTTATCTTTTTTGGTTTCTTTGTGAAGGCCTGTCAAAGGGCATTGATAATTGAGTGTTAGGTGCTTTTCCTCCTCTTCTTGATTTAGGTACACTGGAAAATTTGTGATTGAATTATTGAGAACAGCTTTTTCTATGTCTCCTAGAGGTCATTTTTTTTTTATCTATCTATATTTTGTCAGTCTAGTTGGGTTATCAGCCAGTGGTTGCAAGCAAAAATGTGAATGCTCATAAGATTTAAATAAAGATTTTTAAAGTGATCAAGTGATTTTCCCAACGATAATATCTTTAGGTCTCCTTTTCATGACTCCATAAACCATGCTCTTATATACCAAATTTATATGAGTTGAAGAAATACGTAATGATTCATATATATCATTAATTAATCAGACCATGTTAAGGATACAAAATTCCAATAGGTGAGTGATTTAATGACTTCAAATTACTTGACAAAGAATACTTGAGCTCATTGCTTCCTCTGATGAAGCTGGCTCCATGCAAGCATCAGGGAAAGAACCATCTTGATCAGTGTGGTTGAATTAGATGCCAATAAAGTTACTACTATGTTAATCTGAAATAATATTAAATTTACTTTATGCATGTTTCATATAATTATAACGCCTCCCCCAAAGTGGGTAATTGCATCTTTTGACGTTTCTTAAATGACTGAACCATAAGTAATTTCAATACTTGTCAAATTGGAACACAACTCTAAAAAGAGTGCAAAGTACTTTTTTTTTTCTGAAAAGAGTTGAGTCTGGATAGTTTTAGTTTCAGATATGAAGAGTTATTTAGGAATCCATACCTCACACGAACTGTGACCACTGTCTATGTGAGAATATATGCTTCCTATTTTATCTGCGTTCAGTTTAATAAAATAAGACTGGTTTGCATATTACATGACATTTACCTCCTTCATGTCATTTATTTTATTTTACTGTACTCTGGTAACTATTTTGGAATTATGTCTATTTCTGTCTATTTAGAGCTAATGATGATTATTGAACCATCATAGATACAATAGCCCAATGAGTGTAGATACCTTTACTCTATCCACTTCAGAAATGGGGATGTAGAGATACAGAGTAAGTTACAGGCTCACCATAAACGAATGTTACATTAGTATTTGTATTAATTTTCTAGTGCTGCCATTAAATATTGCCACAGCTTCACTCACTTATTTTCTCATAGTTCTGTAGGTTAAAAGTCTGACATAGATCTCTTTGGGTTAAAGTCAAGGTGTTGGCAGGTCTGTGCTCCTTACTGGAAGATCTGGGAAAGGATCCAACTCCAAGTGCACTCAAACTCTTAGCCTAATTCAGTTCATTGCAGTTGAAAGAGTGAGGTCTTGGTCTCCTGTTTGGGTACTAGCCAAGAGTTAGCGTTTGCTCTCAGAGGCTGTTTATATTCCTTCTCTTGCTTTCCATGAGTTCCTGAAGGTCTCTCTCCAAACTTTAATCTGAGAACATCAGTGATGGCTCAAATCTTTCTCAAGCTCAGAATCTGTCATGTTACTCTGACTCCAGTCTGAGAAAGTTCTGTGCTTGTGTGATTAGATTTGGCCGATCTAGAAAATCCATGATGATTACACTTTTTAAGGGCTAGTAACCATAATTACATCTTGAAAGTTCTTTTTGCCAACTAATCAACCTATTCAAAGTTCTAGGTATTGAACATGTGTGGGGGGCTGGATTGCCCCCCAGGAGCCGATCAGGAGGAAGGTGAGTGCCGACGGCTGGAACCCGGGTCCCCCCTCGTCCGGGGACCCCTTCCCTCCTAGCCGGGGAAACGAGGCAACAACACGCAGCTGATGGCAGCTCAGAATCCGTTTATTACTAAGGCACACGGGTTTTTATGTATGGAGGAGGGGAGACAGCCAAGGAATCTATAATCCTTCCAAGGGAGTTGCCAGGGGTTATGCAGATTTTGAGTACAGACAAACAACTAGGAAGCAGCACATTCCAACCCACTCTAACTCTTCGCATAACAAAGCAGGACCTAGCAGCCCTTCCTGAAGGAACTTATGGAAATAGTAACAAGATCGCCCTAGGGCAGCTGTTGAAATAGGGGTGAAGGCTACACCCCAACAAACATGAATATTGTTGGAGAGACCATGATTCAGCCCACTATCATTCCATTTTATATTGTTATTAGTTTCATCTGCACTGATAAATCACTTATAATTGACTGAAATAAAGGTAATTTATTCCAATTTACAGAGGAACAAAACTCTAATCAAAGAATACACACATTAACCCAGACACCAGCAGCTCCCCATCTTTATTTCACTGTTCATCTTACAGACTTTGATCTGAAAGCTGAATGCAGAAAAGGGGTAGTCACCCCTAGATCAAGAGGGCATACCCCTCCAAGTCTCCCCACTCCATATCCTGTTTTGTACTAAACAGAAAAGCAGGGGAAAGAGTATGAACTCCCTCAGTAACTCTGAAGAAGCTAAATCCATTTATTTCTGCATTTGTCCTAAATTTTATAATTATAGAATGCTGTTCCAAATAATATCATCCATTAAATTACTCTTTCTCAATCGCTGCTGGAGAATTATGTGATAATGTACCAATGAGGTATAAAGTCCTTTCTTTATATAACTATCAGTCATGAATAATGATGTACAAACCCACAGGGACTCATTCCAATTAATGGTACTATTCATTCTTGGTTTATAAATTATTCACAAAAGGCATGCTAATTAATTCAACCTGAGTGATCATCAGAAATAAAATCTTGAGCTGGCTTAGGGGTTCCTTAATATGTTTTATTCATCCTATTGACAACGGCTTACAGTCAATGTTAATGAAACCAAAGAAGAGAAACATCTAATAGAAGGGGAATGTCAGAGGGAACAGTATACGGTATAGAAATAGACAAGGGATTGCAAAAGTGGTGATGAATTGATGATACTCATGGACTTTATGGTCATTTGAAAGAACAGAGTCAAACAAGCAGAAAATACCAAAAGAGGTTAATTTCATAGCCTATGTGACTGAAATGCTCCCTTATATTTCATGGCTAGAATATCTTCATTTCCAAGGTAATTTTCCCTCTTGAGTTTAGTTCCAAGAAGGAAATTTTGTTTTCCTCACAAAATGTCTTCTTTAATAGATCTGTCATGGTATTTTCAAGAAAGAGATATTATACATGGAATCTCTAAAGCAAAAACTAATAGATGTTTGAAAATTTTTTTGTACTAAGGTTTGAATATTTGAGATGATGCTTAAGAATGTTCAATATATCTCATATTTACATCAAATAAACATAAATGCAAAAACAATACTCTTGTTATACACTTATCCTGATGCCCTGGAAAAATTATTTGTCATTAAAAATATTGCTTCTACATTTTATCTTTGGGCTTCTATTTAACTTTGTTGAATACACCAAATTCCTTTATTAATATTATTGGATTATATGGTATGTTCCTATATAATAAAGTTGCTATGTTGTTTTAAAAATGATATATGACGTATTTCAGAACAAGACTTATCCAGTCACTGGAATGACCCAAAAAACAAATTTGCTCTTTGGAATACAGTATGCAGAATGCTTCATATTCAGCTGAAGGTTTTGAGAAAAAAAAATCCACAGAATAATGTCATAAATACACAAAGACTTCTCTGTCATGGTATGTTAGTCAGTCAGCTTTTTGTTGGTGGACCAAAATACCTGACAAGAACAAGTTAGAGGAGGAAAAGTTTATTTTGGTCATGGTTTCAGAGGTTCAGTCCATGGTTAGCTGGCTCCAAGAGGAATACTTCATGGCAAAGGGCATGGCAGGAGAGAGCTGTTCACCTTATTGCAGCCAGGAAACAAAAGGAGAGAGAAGGGGCCTAGAACAGCTATACTCCAAGATCATCCTCCACCCCTGCCCCAATGAAATATTTTCTTCAGTTTACCTGCCAAGAATTAACAGAAAGTAGTCCCAACAGCTCTCATGGATTAATCCTCTTGCTCATCATAGCCCTAGTTATTGCCTATACTCCCAACTTCTGAACCCTGATGCATTGGAGATGATGCTTTCAAAATATGAGCTTTGGGGAGATATTCCAGATCAAACTACAACACATGCCAAGTGGCACTTCTAAACCAAAGATTGGTAGTACTCGTCAGGAAGGGATCTGGAAGTAAATGGGTCACAATTCAATTAGAGTAGCCTTTCTGAAGAAACTAAAAGAGTTCTGGACATGATTGGTCAAAATGTTGAGCTACTATAGTAAAACAACTAAATCAATCTTTATAGCAACATCAACTCACAACAGCCAAATTAATGAAACCAGTCCAGATACCCATCAACTGATGAATGGATAAAGAAAATTTGGTAAATATATAAACATGGGGGCTTTAATCAGCCATGAAGAAGAATGAAATTGTGACATTTCATGGTAAAAGGATGGAACTGGAGAACATCAGCTAAGTGAAATAAATCAGAATCAGAAAATCAAGGGTCAAATGTTTTCTCTCATATGTGGAAACTGTACCAAAATAAGAAAAAAAAATATTTTCATCCCATGAAAATTGAAGGGAGATCAGTGGAGTAGGAAATTGAGGGAAGACACAAAGAACAGGAAAAGGAAGAAACAGTGGAATGAAATTGATCAAACTGTCCTCTGTACATATATGACAATATCACAATGAATTCCACCTTTACATATATCTACAAAGCACTAATTTAAGAAAACAATAAATAAAAAGAAGGAAGACCAGTTGGGTAGAGGAAGAGGGATGGGATGGGAAGAAGGGAGGGAAAGAGAACTAAAGTGGAGCAAATTACTGTCCATACCTGTGATTATGTCAAAAGGACCAATATCATGTGCAACTATAATGCACTAAAAGAAATTGAAAAGTTGAGCTTTAAAAAAGTGTGGCAGGTCCAATTCCCTATGCTTTACAGGACATTAAAAATGCAGAAGAAACACATAACCATAAACCAAGTGTTGACTGGTGCTAATCACCTTAATGCTACAGACTTTCAGTTTTTGTGTCTCAGCAAGAAATTGAGTCTATTGAGTAGAGGAAACATGATTATTGAACATAAGAACAAGAGCATCCAAAACCAGGCAAGAAAGGCCATTTGTAATTGTTACTATACATGTTCTTAAATTATGAATGCCAGAATTCTATAAATAGTAGAGTAAAAATGGAGATTCTGGTCCATCACCTAGTCTAATGCTTTGAATTATTTTTTTTTATAAAGCATGAAAATTCATCTGAGAACCATACCTTGAAAAATGGTTGGTGGGGCTGGAGTGGTGGATCAGAGGTTTCGAGCTTGCCTGGAAAGCACGAGGACCCGGGTTCAAACCCCAGCACCACGTACACAACTGAGTGTTGTAGCAATAAGGCCATGTGAAAAACTAAATAAAGTTGTTTTTCTCTTTCTCTCTCTCACTGTCCCTCTCTCTTTAAAAAAAAGAAAGAAAGAAAGAAAAATGGTTGGTGGTTAGGAAATATTCATTAGAAACATACCCTCAATTGTGTACCAATACCTCTATATCCTGACTGTGTAATTGTGAGCAAGTTACTTAAATTCACTATCACAGCTTCCCAGAATACAATTATTATAAATTCTAACTCATAAGATTGGAGAGGTGGCTTATGGTGCAAGGACTTGGGATAAGGATGTTACTTAACTCTGATTTATTAGCAAACTTTTCATAGCATGTTATAAACATTAGATGAAGGCTATTTAGTCTCTGAGAGTGTCTTAAAAAAGCAAAAGGAGAATCATATAACTTGTTTCCTATATTTTAGAAAAATGAAAAAGAAAGGGATAGCAGATACATAACTAAAGTGTAAGCTGGGGTTTTAGTCAGCTATTTTTGTTGCTGTGACTAAATACCTGAAAAAATATTTTAAGGAAGTAAAAGTTTATTCAGGGGAATCACAGTTTCAGAGGTCTTGGTCCAAAAAAAGTCAACTCCATTCCTCAGAGCTTGAGAAGAGGCAGGAGATCATGGTGGAAGACATGGCTCCAGAGAGCTGAGGACACTCCACACCAGATACAAAATATATACCCCAAAGGCATGCCCCAGTGACCCACTTCCAGTTACACCCTCACAGGGGATTAACTCACTGATTGAGTTAAACTTTCATAACCCAATCATTTCACCTCAGCTTCCTGGATTGTCTCACATGAGCTTTGGAGGGGCATCTTTAATCCAAACCATAGCATCCACCCGAACCCCTAAAATTTCATGACAACCTTACAATACAAACTACATTTACCCCATTTTCAAGAGTCCCCATAGTCTTAACAGTTCCAAGATTGCCCAAAAGTTCAAGTCTCTGAGACTCAAGGCAAATTCTTGGTGTGAGACCCTGCAAATAATCAAATCAAGTTAAAAATGTCCAATATATACTGATACACAGTAAATGTTTCTATTCAAAAAAATAGGGTCATTGGAAGAAGGGATGGAACCAAACCAAGACCAAAATCCAGCTGGACAAACAAGTCCTGCAGTTTCCAGTCCAGCATCTGAAACACATGGAATCATGATGTTACCTAATGCTTGTGCTGCTCCACCCTATGATCTTGATCACTGTAGCCCATGTGACCTCTCTCTTAGCTTTTCTGCATTCAATTCCTGCAGCTGTCCTCAGCAAAGCTTCAGTAGTACTGGCATTTCTTCATCCCAGGGGTCTCTATTGCAGCTTCAGGTTCTTCCTCACATTTCCACACATTGCCCACTCAGAGGCTACCCTCACTGACTCTGAACCTTTTGCAGCTTGCCTGGCCTCTGAGACCTTCCTTTACAATCTCGGTGGAAGCCTCCATGACCCCCTAACTCCAGCATCCTGCAATCCTGCAGAACCAGCACCATGGAGGGCTGCCAAGGTCTGCCTCCATCTTGAGCAATAGCTAAGCCTCCAGGGCTGCAGCAGCCTCTGAGTGCCTGGGTAGTTGAGCTTGTTGAAAAATTTTTCTATGCACCCTTGTGCATGCAGAATGCCCCACTGGCCTCTTCTCAAAGAAATGTTTATTCCCTTGAGCCTGAGATGAGTATGGACTGGCAAATTCTTGAAATGCCTCAAACTTGGTGTTTTTGTTTTTGTTTTTTGTTTTTTGTTTTGTTTTGTTTTTTTGCCTGTGGGCAAAGTCTTTTGCATTTCTTTATTGGTAGCAATGTCTTTAACAACTGAAATTTCTTTAGCCACAATTTTAGTCCCATGTTCTGCCCTTCTTATGCTCCTCCATATCCTTAAGCTTAGCTAAAAGCCACCAGCAATAAGCAATACCCATGCCACCACTGAAAGCTAGCTATGCTACATTTTTTTTTCCTCCAGATTACGAAGTCCATAGCTTTTAAAATCAGGCTCAGAGAAAGTCTCCAGACACTGGGAAAACACAGAAAACTTCTTAGCCAAAATATAACATGAATAGCCTTTAATTCAATTTCCAGTAGAGTGCTCCCTTTCCTCAGAACCCTCATGAGCCCTTTCTTTACTTTGCACAGTCCTATTGACTTTCTGGACTTCTGAACTTCCACCAAAATCACCCATTAGGCTTCACTTACAACAGTCTAAAGCTTTTCCACGTTGCACTGCTAAGTATCTCAAAATTCCTCTGACAATTTCCTAAAAGTTCTCAAAGCTTCTAAAACACATGGTCAGGTTAGCAACAGCAAATACCTCACTTTTTGGTACCAATTTGTTTTAGTCAGCTTTTTTGTTGCTATAAATAAAAGACCTGACAAGAATAATGTTAAGGAAGGAAAAGCTTATTTGTGGGTGCACAGTTGTCCATAGAAGGCCTGTTCCATTCTCAGGGTTTGAGAGGTAGAATATCATGGTGGAAGGCATGGTTCCAGGGAGCAGAGAGAGAAACTCCATGCCACCTACAAAATATATTCCCCAAAAGCAGGCTCCCCAGTGATCCACCTCCTCCAGCCACACCCCACCACCCTGCAGTCACAGGATATCCCTATCAGGGATTTGACCTGTCTTCCTGGATTGTCTCACATGAGCTTTGGGGAGACACCTTTCATCCAAACCATAACAGTAGAACTCAATGATCTAATGATGTTAGGATCTCATGAGATCTGGTAGATACAAATATTTGAGATATAGAATAAAGAAGTGTTAGATTTTCACAAGTAAATTCCAGATCTTGTTTTCCAAAATAGTATTTCATATTTAATCTTTATTTGTGAGTATGTTAAAAAAAAGAGAAAAAATGAATTTACAAGAGAGTTTAAAATTTAAGTTGGAAATATTATCATAACAAATAATAATTTGTACTTTTACTCATTAAAAAACAGGAAGATCAGACCTCACCTACAGCATATGCTTGCAAAAATACAGAAATAATTATATTACAACATAGAGGCATTTTTAAAGTTGACAATAAAAACAGTAAAAATTCAATAATCTCAGTAAAAATATTAGTCTTTCAATTAGCTTTTACTGCTTCTATATGAAATCCATGTACTCTTACTCTATATTGAGAATTTTCAGTTTCTATAATTATGTGATTAGGTTAATGATGCAATAAACCTTACATATATTTTTCAAAAAAGAATGTTTAATGTCTTATCCTACAAAGTAAAAGGATGGTCATTACTTAGAGGTCTAAAAGAATTCTAACCTGTAAATTACCATTAAAGACAAAGATCTCTTTCCTCCATTATAACATACTTTCCAATGTAACACCCTTTAAACATGTGAATTAAATCCTACATTGAACTATTGTTATGAGGTTTAAATATATGGCCCTAAGGATTGCCTATGACATGAAGTATGTTTTCAATATTAACTCATAATTACTATTCATGCTTCTAAAGTTGTCAAGTACTCAAAATAAACAACAGAAACAAACTTACAAAAAAATTGTTAAACATTACTGCCAAAACTATTTAAACCACTAACTAAAAAACACCCAAAAAATTAAATTAGCCAAATACATGACTCATCATTTTTGAAAAGAAAAAAATGGACTGTATGCAAATTCATGTAAAAATAACTCAGGTACATTATATTATTCCAAATATATAAGAAAATTGCATTTCTTAATTTATTTATAGCAAATGCAAATATTGAAACTGAACTGAGGAAAACCTAGAAGCAAAAATTAGTAAAGCCCTTGATTTATAAAGCTGCATGAGAGGAGTATAAATTAAATTCTCATAATCCCCTAATGCATGGGGATTCCAGAATAATAATCCATTTCAAATTTATTTAAATGTAACTCCCATGGTCAGAGGACTAGGAAAAGGCTCATTTTTAAAAAAAGGAAATAGGAGCTGGAGTGGTTGCTCAGTGGTTACAGCGCTTGCCCAGCATGCACAAGTACACGGGTTCAAACCCCAGCAATCCACTGGGCAATGTAAGCCTTGTGAAAAACTCAATAAAAATTGATTCTGTCTCTCTCTCTCTCTTTCACAGTCCTTCTCTCTTTAAAAAAAAAAAAAAGGAAATAGAAATTGTAACTTTAAAGTTCTTAAAAAGGAGACTTATTCTATTGAAAAATGCAGTGATTGTCTAATAATGGCCCACTACATGTAATATTTAAATTAGACAGATCTCAATTGTTCTTTTTTTTTTTTAAGTGACTTTTCAGATTTTCTCTTCCTTATTATAAATATCCCAGCTTTGGTTTTCATCTCGTCACACTGCTAGACCACCAGTTATTATCCACTTGTAGCAGTCTTTTAGGATCACCAGGTCATTGCCCTTCATTCCTTGAAAGTTTTAGCTCTTGGTGTATTGTTATTCTCCTTCAATTTATCCTGCCATAACTTGCGGTTCCTGGACTATTCTGCAGCACCATGCCTAGAGGTGGATCAGAACCCCCAGATTATGCTGTGGTATCAAAGCTCGCCAAATTCTCATTGGCTTATCATTTTTAAAAATTTACTTCTTACCCTTGTAAATGCTTTGGGAATCTAAAAAGTTCTCCAGAACAGCTGGATTCCATGTGCTTGCTGAATACCCAAGAATGTGTTAACCATGCAGAGGCTTAATTAACTTTGCTTTATTCCCAAGTTCTGCCTGTTTTTAGATTAAAGATACTACCTGCTCTGGGGCACAAAAGACTTTGCATATTTCATTTGCTGAATTATTTATGATCATTTCAGTGTGTCCACAACTGCAACTTGAGAAAAATAGCATAAGGAATGGAGGAAACATTTTAAAAATACATCTACCTGGAAGCGAACCATCTTTCTTACCTTTTTGACCAGTTTAAGATACATGAACCTAACTAAACTCAAGGAATGTGATATTGGAATCTTCCTATAATGGTAAGAAATGAGAAGAAAATACTAGCGAGTACTAGTGTCTACCACACGCTCAAACATATTTTTCTGATCAGAAGCTCCAATTTCATGTTCATATATTCCATTCTTCCCAGCTCATTTTCTTTAGTACTCCAGCTGCAACAATTCTTCAACCCCATGAGGACCCAATACCTATTGCCCCTTTACTATTTCATTATCTATCACCTATGCTGCTTAACCATCTTTTATCACTTCTTAACCCTGCTTGATTCAACAGTATAGTATTACAATAAATACCATGTATACATACATAGCCCCGTCTTCTATCCTACTTTGTTCATTATGCTTTAGTGGGGAAAAAAGAAACACAACTTCATTAAATTTGGCTCTCAATCTTCTCTGCACCTGCAGAGCTGACAGATTTATTGCTAAATGTGCTAATCTCATAAGGCTTAGGGCTGCCCATCATTCTTACTACTGTTCCACTGTTTATTCATTCTTCTGTGTTTTAACAACCTCTTCAAAATAAATGCCTCCTGAAACCTTGACCAAGTTTCACTCTTCTTTTTCAATAGACTCTCAATAATTTAGTTTTTCTGAATTACTTTTGTGCGGTATATCTTACATACCTAAAGAAGACAAAATGTTCATTGAAAGAATATGAACCATCTGCAAAGAATTTACCCAAAGTTCCTTCCACTTCTCTGCACCTGTGTCTGCTCATCTTCTTTCTCTATCCCCTCACTAAGCAGCTCCCTCTCTAAAAGCATATCTTCCATTTGTTCTTTAAATCTCATTTCTTATTTATTCAAAAACTTTTTTTCTGTAACATTTTCTTAACTCTACGTCTCTTCTTAACTACTGTCCCGTTTATTTTTGTTCACGTCTAAATAAAGCTTCTCATGAAATCCCACTCCATTTCTTCCTTTTACCCTTGAACATATTGCAATGAGGCCTTAATTCTAACATCCACCAAAACTGCCCCTGATGATCCCCATACTGCAAAATATAAATTTATTTCTCAACTCTAATTTATACAGTCCCTCCATGGCATTTGACAGTGGGTCATTTTATCTTCTCTGAAACACTCTCTTCACATGGCTTGCAGAATAGCACACTTCTCACTACCACCTGCTTCTCTAGCCACTCTTCATTTTCCTACTTTATTGAATCCTCCACATCTCCCCAACTTTCAAGTGATGCAGGACCCTATGTACCTCTGTCCTTTGTTTCTTTTGTACCTATTTTCTCTCCTTCATAATTTTATGCATCATTATGAGTTTAAATATGACCTCTACGCTGATGCTCCAAGTTATACTCCCATCTTGTACCTCTTCTCTGAACTCTAGGCACATTATTAACCAAAATGTCACCCTGACAACTTGGATTTGTCCCTAAACTGAACATTTAATCACCACTTTGGTTATGCTCATTTTGCACTGTTCTTTATTTCATCACATAATAACTCCACCTTATGAGTTTAACAGGTTTAAAAGAAAATATTCACTCGACTACTTTCTCTTATACCTTTTTCCAACATATCAAAATGCCCAATTTGCTACCAACTATATTAAGAATCATATTATTTCTTATCACTTCAACCTCTTGACTCAAGCAGCTCTTACCTGAATCACTGTAATAGCCTTCTAACTCATCTCACTGTTTCTCCTTTGTTAATTTGAAGCTTACTGTCAACACATCAGCTGGAGTGATCCAGACAATGTAACATGTAACTCCTTTTCTCCAAATGTCTCTTAGTTCTTCACAGTTAAAGGTTTTACAATGACCTACCAGCCCCTCTACATTTATCTAATTCATTTCCCACTTTGCCCACTCTTCAAACTGCCTTAGCCGCACTCACTTCCTCATTATTCCTCTAATACACTAGGTCCTTTTCCATCAAGGTCCCTGTGTCCTTGTTCCCATGTACATTCACATGCTTGACACCTTCACTTCTTCAAGATTTTGCTCCAAAGCCCCTTTCCCAGAGTCACTTTTTCCCCCTACCTTGTTTTAAATGAAATACTGTATTCCAGCTAACAAGTCCTTTCTGTTTTTTTTTTTTCCTTCTTTATTTTTTTTTAAGACAGGACAGTGAGAGACAGAAAGAGAGAGAGAATCAATTTTTATTGAGTTTTTCACATGGCTTTCATTGCTCTGACACTTAGTTGTGCACGTGAGTTATAAGGTTTGAACCTGTGTATTTGTGCATGCCGGGCAAGCATCGCAACCGCCGAGCCACAGCTCCAGCCCCAACAAGTCCCTTCTCTGTAAATTCCACTTCCACTTCCCTTCTTTGTTACATGTTTCTTCACAGCAGTTATTATCACTAGAAATGCTGAGTATTTTCTTTTTGTTTGCTCTGATTTCTCCATTCCTCAACTATAAGCTCCATTATGGCAGAGCTTGTACAATTCTGTTCACAGACTCATCTTCAGTATGTATAAGAGAACAAATACCTAATAAGTATGTGTTGAATAAATGACAGAGGAAAAACAAAATACATATATAGGGCAGATTTCACAACTAAGTCTCCATAAACTTCAATTTGCTAAATTAAAATATGTAAAACAGTCAGCACAGTTCTTGATTGACAAATACTAATTTCCTCCCATTACCTTCCTCATGTCTTACATTAGTGATGGTGAATTAGAGCCTCAATAAATTAATGACAGCTATTTCTGGGAAACACATTAAGAGTCTAGTGTGGAGATAAGTACATATCCCCTTGAGTTCTTGCATCAGGAGTAATGGCCCTATCAACTCTCTTGGACTTTGGAAATTAAAAATCGATGTTTATAGCAGTCACCTGGGAGAAGTCCTAGGACTTGGAAAAAATGAATTTCCTTAAAAGGGTGGAGAGCATTTCCATTCTGCCACACCCAATGATAAAGTATGTGGAAGAGAAATAGGGAGATAAGTCACTTCACAGTTAAAAGTGATAAACTGGCCAATTACAACATGGTGAGAAAATATTTTCACTTACTTGTTCAAACTTGAAAAATGGAGGTTGCTCTGTTCATCACTGGAAATAACAAGTTACGCAAAATAATTTTATCCACTGATATTATAGAAGGGAAATAGTTACAATGTCTTTTCATCCCCAGCTTATACAGAAGAAATCTATAAATTCAGATGCAGCTCTGCCACTCTCCAATTATATTTTGATAGACAATTACTTCTACTTTGGCTGATTATTAGTTAAAACAGCCTTTAAGGGGCTGGAGCAGATGGTTCAGCGATTATAACACTTCCCCGGCATGCATGAGTATGAGAGTTCAAATCCCAACAACCACGTACACAGCTAAGTGTCTGAGCAACAAAAGCCATGTGAAAAACTCAATAAAAATTGATTCTTTCTGTCTCTCTGTCTCTCTCTCTCATTGTCCCTCTCTTTAAAAAAAAAAAAAACAATAGCCTTTAAGACAACTTCCGATCATAAATCTGGAATTCTGTGAACTTGCAAATTGGAGCACCTGCCATCCCTTGAAGTGTGTGATATGTCAGTGAGATCAACTGCTTCCATGCTAATGAAGGCAGATGTTGGAGTTGACTCCCACCTGAAGTTCTGAAGTTCAGCAGGCCCTCCTGCCAACACAGCCTTGTCTAAACAACTGTAGTTTTGCATTTTTTAGTATTCCCCCTTATGCAACCCTGGAGTAGTACAATCAGGAAAAGACCCAGAATCATGGGAAAACTGAGGCATCTCCAGCATTATGAAATAAGAGGCAGCCTTGGCAGCCAAAGTCTGACATTGTCTTAAGCTGCATCAGCTTTATCCCCCTTCTTTGTGACAAGATGCTGCATGAAAAATGCCTCTATTTTGTTTTCTTCTTGCCAACTCTTTTAGCTCATCATATTTATTACTTTGGATGTGCCACCTGGTGTCAGCAAAGGTATTGGAAGGAAACCAAGGTCCTGGTTAAGTAAATTCTATCAAATGAGACAGGGTCACAGCAGACCTCTAGTTCACTAAAGAACATTAATAAAGCTATGAGCATGCCAGGAATCTGTGAGCAGCACATCCTGTCAGCTCTGCTCTCACAATATATCCATAACCTAAATATTTCTCTCCACCTGACAGATCTCACAAAAACCCAAGCCTCTCTTCCTGCTCCACTCGAATGCTGCAGAGCTCCTAAGTTACTCTGTTCCTACTCTTGCTCACCTTCTCTGCACAACATACATAACGATTTTTTAATATACAGCTCGGATCATTTCACTCTCTTGCCTAGCATCTGCACATGGTTTCCTGACAATAAAATCCAGACTCTTCAACATGAACTATAGATCCCATGGGAACCAAGCCTTCTGTCTTGCTCACATTCTTCCTTCCCTCTCTTTTTCCCTGCTCTAACAATCATGGACTTCCCACTACACCATGGACATACCCAGTGCTCTCTGCACTCTCTTGAGAGTTTCCACTTTCCAAAAGAGGATTTTTCCAGATTTTTACTTGGCTCTCTGTCTCACTTCATTCAGGTCTCTACTGAAATATCACCTTATCAGTTGTGTTCTCCATATTGATTTTCTAATATGAAATAGTTTTCATTCTATCTGCTTTCCTACTTCATTGTAGGAAACCATTACTTTCTTTGTATATTCTATATTTTTTCTAATTTCCATAATCACTTATACTTGATAACAGTTCAGTGAGAGGGATTTCTATGACTTATTGCTCCATCACAGTGCATGGAGTAGAGTCTGACACATAGGAAGCACCAACTCAATGTTTATTCAAAGAAAGAAAAAATAAACAATGAATCCATTGTTTGCATTTTTTTTTTAAGAAATTGGACCCAGCCAGGTGGCTCAGGTCTGTAATTCCAGGCACTCAGAAGGCTGAGGCAGGAGAATAGTAAATTCAATGTGAGCTTCAGCAACTTAATGAGACACTAAGTAACTTAGTGAGATCGAGTCTTCAAATTACAAATAAAAAGGTCTGGGGATGTTGCTCAGTGGTAAAGCACTCCTATATTCAATTCCTGGTACCAAAAAGAAAAAAAGAAATAAGGAAATAAATTATCATGATTAGGGACTTAGTAACATATTTAATGGCCCTTTGTTGGGGTCTGACCTTCACTCCATTTCATCAACTACCCTAGAGTGATCTTGTTACTATTTCCATAAGTTCCTTCAGGAAGGGCTGCTAGTTGTTATGCAAAAAGAAGATTAGGGTGGATTGGAATGTGCTAACCACAGGCTGTTCCCTAGTTGCTTGTCTGTGCTCAAAATCTGCATAACCCCTGGCAACTCCCTTAGAAGGATTATCGATTTCTTTGCTGTCTCCCTTCCCTATAAAAACTCGTGTGCCTTGGTAATAAATGGATTCTGGGCTGCCATCCTCTGAGTGTGGTTGACTCGTTTCCCCAGCAGAGAGGGAAGGGACCCCAGCTAGGAGGGACCCCAGCTAGGACCCCAGCTAGGAGCCATTGGCACTCATCCTCCTCCTGATCGGCTCCCGGGGGACAATCCAGTGGATTGTCCTGCCCACGCCTCAGGGACAGATATCTGAGGTAGCGACAGCCCTTAACCATTTTTGTAGAAAAAGTTTTATTATAACACATGCTCATTTTTATTCATTTATTATTATCTATGGCTGCTTCTAGAATGTGCCAAGAGAGATCATGACTATAAAAGTAGAATAATTATTTCAGTGAAAAATATTTGCCATTTCTTGACCTAAATTTTAAAATTGTGCCTTAATTTTTCAAATTTCTTTTTTCCTTACATTACTGCTTTTCCACTTTTCTAGTCACCTCAAAGCAAAGCTGAAGTCAACACAGACTGATATTACCTTTAAAAAGAAAACAGAGGTGATCATGTATAGCTCAGCGCAAGTTGCTCAACATCAGGACCAGTCCCAAGACTACAGAGGTTCCTCTTCATCATTTCTTCCTGTCATTTAGTCAGGGTTTTTCCTGAGGTGATGGTGATGTACAAAGAAAATATCTGGGGATACTCTGTTTTCAAGATTGAAAACAGTTTAAAGAAATATCATTTGAATGCAGAAATTTTATTTCATTTTAAAATTTCCTTCAGAGATTTCTTGTCCGAACCATTCTTTTTCATATTCTATTTAGAGTAGACATTTCAGGAAGACTGTTCCTCTCGAAAAACATGTGGCTTTTGCTGGATAGATGGGCAGGGGGTAGATAGGTAGGATCTTTGCTGCCCAAATTCATTTGTATTGCATCATCAATTCAAAACTGGGACTAATTTCCTGATAAAAACATTTCACATCAGGAAATCTAGGCCAAATACATATTTCTTATCCTAAAGTATTTGTTGTTCACTTTTTTGTCTTGTTTTGTGGTAATCAGAATTTTTAAAGAACAGACTTAATATCTGTCCTACTTTTGTGATGTAACATACCGGAAGTAATCATAAAGCTCTAGTCTTAAATAAATAACTCAAACTTTAGAGTCACACAAATTTGGCTTAAAAGCGTCCTTAGCTGGTTACTGGTCTGAGACCCTAGAGATGATCCCTTTCTTTTGCATGGTGGATAACTCAGCCCTTACAAAGGTAAAGATTAAGATCATTTAACACATTTTGATATGCAATAAATGAGAAATTTCTCCTCTGTTGTATATAAAACAAACATTTTAATTCCCATTATACAAGTGTCATGAATTCTTAATGACAAGTAATTTAGCATATGCTTTCAATGCCCTGTCAACAGATCCTTGGCACTCCCCATTCCTAGGTATTCCAACCAACTTCTTGCTGCAAGTACGTGCAAATATCAAAACAATTCTTCTGTCTAGCTAAGGGAGATACTTAGTTCTTGTGAAGGCCGGGGCAGAAGTGCTGGGAAGTTAATGTCCACAGAAGCAGTGGTGTGCTGGAGCTGTGCATAGCAGTGCACAATTACAGATGTCTACATATTCAGGAACGTTGCACACTGGTACTTAAATGTGGTCACTACTAAAAATTTACATACGCTTATCACTACATAAAATATATTAAACATCATAACTCCCTGATAATTTTTCACTTTACTCTTATGTCTGCTTTTGAAGTGTTTATGTCCTGTTTGTAAGTGTAAGGTGGTGATTCTATGGGATGGTAAGTTACTATATATCTCCTCTTGGCTCCACACTCACAATGTCATGTTACAGCTTGACAATGCTTCTGGTGATAGAATTTCCACCAAGGATGTTGCCAAATGCTATAAATCAGGGTTAATCATTTAGAAAGCTGATTTTTCCCACATTTTTATTGGTGCTTTATAGTTGTACATAATGACGGGGTTTGTTGTTACATATTCATACATGCACACAATATAACAGTATAATTTGACCAATATATAACCCTCCTTGGTGTCTTCCCCATCCCTCACCTCATCCTGACCCCTGATTCCTTTCTCCTTCTGATTTGTTTGTTTCTAACTTTTCCACCATGTAGAAATATACCAGCGCCCACCACTCATTCCAAAACAGCTGTAAGAAAGTGAATAAATACCTAAGCTTCCTAATTTCCCTGGCTAGGAGGCAAATCAAAGCTGTCTTCTATATTCTTCCCTTTAAGCATCCCTAAGAGGATTGAGTCCCATTTTCTCAGAGTAGCTGGACATACAGTGACAAAGGAGGCAACTGGCATTGGTGTCCCACTTATAAATGAGACTTAATAGTACCAGAGAGTGCCATGAACTGCAGTCTCTACTGTCATTTGGAAAGACAGGATTCCAGAATAGCAGAGATAAAGTAGCAGAGGAAATGAGGATATAATGACAATAATGAGCCAAGGTTAGAATGGCAAACAGGGAATGTTAGATTCATGAGGTCCTTTTGTAGCATAATAAATTTTAACATTTTTCTTATTTGATCCGATTTTATTTCTGGCACAATATTTGAAATGATTTTTCAGTGATAAAAGTGGTAATACTTCAAATGCAGACACCTATAGAACCACTTTATAAAAATCAACATTTGTCCAGAAAAGTTCATGAAAGAAAACTGTACTTTTTTAGTTTGTTTTCAAGAAATGTGTTTCTAGTTTTTACCTTATCCTCCACATTTAACAGCAAAAAGTCAGTGCTGAAGAGTTGTTTAAACATAGCAAAAGTCCGTACAGGGTCAAAGTATGTGGTTTATGTAGAGGAAATAGTGCTCTGAGAGTTAGGAAGCCTGGGATCAGTAGCTCAAACTTAGTTATTACCAACACTTTGAACCAAAGAACTCATTTAATCCTTCTAGGCCTCACTTTTCATGCAATTTTGAATATTAACCAAGAAATTCTTCTCACATTTCTACATTAATAATTGGTCACTTAATCTCATCAATTCATCTGCTAAACATTTCTGGTATCAACTTCTTTAGTATCTCTTCTATTTCTTGCCTTCATTTAAGCATACATTATTTCTTATCTAAAATCTGAAATTAGTTTTTAATTCATTCCACAAGTAGTTACTAAATGCCTACTATCTATTAAGAAATGTTTGGGGGTAGTTATAAATCCATCCTTGGCAAAATAAATAAGGTTCTTTGTTCTTCCAGGATTCAGTCCTCAAAAAGGAAAAAAAAATAGTAAAATAAATTATGCATTTGTGGGATAATTATTAAGTTATATGTTATATATAGCAGAGTAATGTAAGTTACCTCATTGGGTGAGTGCTTAGTTTACCCTGAGTGGACAAGCAAGCCTCTTGGGGAGCTATTATTTAAAGGAAAAACCATCAAAAATTTCAGCTGTGTAAAATCTGAAGTCAAGCACAACAGATAAGGAAGCAGTGAGTTCAAGGCCACAGAGAGAGTGGTAGGAGAGAAAATATAAAATATAGACTTCAAAAAAACCAATAAGTACAAAGTTTGGATTTTTAAAAAAAAAATATCTCAGAAACCAAAGCAGTTTTTTAATTTAATGCAAATTAAAGCCACAATGAGAACTTTACACCTGCCAATTTTGGACATATTTAGTTCTGAAAATACCTAGATTTGATGACACTACAGGGAAACTAAAACCTATACTTTTCTATAGAAGGGGAAACTGACACAATGATTTTGGAAACACATACTTTTTCACCCTACAAATCCATCATAGGTATATACCTTGAGAGAAATCTTAAAAATATATGCACTGGGTGACATGAATGAGAATGTCCATAGGAGCATCCTTCATTACAGATAAAAACTAAAAACAAATTGTGGCATATCCATACAAGCAGATATAACCTCACTTCCACAAAGATGTATGCATCTCAAAATACGAAACTGTTAAAAAAAATGAAAGCACATCTCTCAAGAAGGCACAACATTTTTTTTTTCTATTCTAAAAGATTAAAACCAGTTGGAGTAGTGGTTCACTGGTATCATGCTTGCCTGGCATTTGTGAAGACGTGCGTTCAAACCCCAGAACCATATCTACAACTAAGTTTCGTAGCAACAAAAACCAGATGAAAAACTAAATAACATTGTTTCTCGTGCTCTCTCTCTTCCTCCTTCTCTCTCCCTCTCCCTGTCTCAATTTCCCTCTCTCATTTTTAGGAATCGTCACAGAATCTTTACATAAATTATAACACCATAGAGGAAAGAAAAGAAATAGCAAAGTAGCCAGGCAGAGTGATACACAACTGTAATCCCAGCCACTTGGGAGGTTAAGTCAGGAGGATTATAAGTTCAAAGCCAGCCTCAGCAACTTAGTGAGGCCCTATGAAACTGAGCAAGACCTTGTTTCAAAATAAAATATAAAAAAGTTTTTGGATGTGGCTCATGGTTAAGCACCCCAGGGTTCAATTGAGAAAAAAATAATAGCAAAGTAGCATGGTGGTAGTTACTTCTGTTAGGGAGGAGGTTGGGTGTAGAAAAATCAGTTCTAAGTGCGGAAGAGACTTCCAAGGAACCATTACTCCCTCTTTACTGAGGTGGTGAATAGATGTAAATTCATTTTATAATTATTCTTGAAACTACACATATTTGGGCTGGAGCAGGGCTCAGCAGTTACAGTGCTTGCTTGGCTTGAGCAAGTACATGGATACAGACCCCAGCACCATGCACTCACATACATAATCAGGTGTCTGAGCAATGAAAGCCACGGGAAAATCTAATAAAATTGACTCTGCCTTTCTTTCTCTCTCTGTCTTTCTCTCTTTAAAAAAAAATAAATAAACTACACATGTTCATTTTATACATTTTATATGATATATACAATAATCAGCAATTAGAATAATGATTAATATAATAATAAAGTAAAATGTAATGTTCATACAAATAATAGAATGTGCTTTGATATTTGGCAGCCACTAAATCCATTTATTCTATTTTAAAGTCATCTCTGAGAATTATAGTCCTGTGTACTTTATAATACTTAACCCAATTGCAGCCTACATTGACCAAAAAATTATTTAATTATTATCTGTGTCTCCAACTTATTTGCAGATTTCAAAAAGGTAGGGCTTGGATATGTTTTTGTTTATCATTGCATCCCTCATGGTAAATCCTATAATAAATGCTCAATAAACACACAAGATATGAGGTTGACCATGCCAGGTCCTACAAGGCAAGTTTTACTGGTCAGATTTTAACTTAAGAAAAATGGAAAACTACTAAATGAAATTTATAAATGAGTGTAAAGTATTATTTCAATATTAAAAAGAACACCCTGCAAGTCTGGTGAGTAAAAGATTGAAGGAAATTAAGACTGGACAAAACAATACCATTTAGGACAGTATTTCTGGGGTCCCAATGAAGAGTGATATGAGCTTTCATCTCACATGAGCTTGATGAAGACATGGCAGGACAAATGGAAATAATTGAAAGTATTAAATTGATAAAATCTATACTACTCAAATACAGGCTGTTAATGCAGGACAAGGTTTGGGTAAATAATGTACCAATAATGTTTCCAATGTTTATTGGTTTGCAATGGATGGACTGATCAGTTACAATTTTCCCAGATCATGATTAGTGTTAGATAACTAAATTTAAGATTGCCAAGTGAAAAATCATTACCTTTCATCTTTTTAATTTTTACTATGATTCAGAATATTATTATTTGAATAGTGATGTTGAGGTGTTATCTAACTATACACATTAAAACCATAACTGGATATGTAAATTAGAAGCTTGGAAGGAGATGTAAATTACATAGTCATTGCACAGAGAAAGTTAAAGCCTTGTAGGTGGGTGACGTCACCTGGATATTTAGTAATGAGTAGAAAGAAAGAGCAACACCTGAAAGACTCCAGCATTTAATAGAGCAGAAGAGAAAGGAGGTGTTTATAACAGATCAGAAGTATCTATGCTGTTGAAGAACAAAGTGCGTGCTGAAGATGTGTCAAGAGACTTTCAAAAGGAAGGAATGGGCCAGACGGATCAAGAGGTCAGTGAACACCATGATTGAAAATTATTAATTGGGTTTAGCAAGAGATGAGTGCTCTTTGTCTGTATTATTAAAGTAGACATTATATTGGAGTGTGTTGTAGAGTATAAAATAGAAAAATTGAGGAAAAGGAGAATCAAACTACAGACATTTTCACAGAAATTTGGCAAAATGAATTAGCACAAAGTTTCACTGATTCCTATGAATGATTTTCCCCTAATCAAACATCTTCATAAAAATCTATTCATTACTATTTCCATATCTTATGCTATTGTATTTTTCGTGTACATACATCTTGAATAGTGAGAAATATGTTACCATATACCATCAATTTGCTTAACAATTAGAGTTATTCCTAACTGATACGCTTTAAAAACATTCTGACTGGTTACCTGTGTTTTCATTTTGACATTTTCAATATCTTGGACATATGAAAAAGTGTGAAATATATTGTCCTCTCTAATAAACTAATTTGGTGTGGTTTATGAATTTTCTGCTGCTAAATAACAAAGTATCACAAGTGTACCTTGAAAATACAAAATGCAGAAAAACTGGATCACTCATACATTGCCAGTGGCAATGTAAAATTGTTTAGCCATTCTGGAAAATAGTTTGACAGTTTCTCACAAAACTGAATAAGCAGTTACCATTAAGACCTAGAAAATGCATCCTTGAGGATTGATCTCAGAGAAATTAAAACTTACTGTAGCAAGCTGAAAAAAAAGGCCCTCTCCCAACCACAAAAACATCCGTATCCTAATTTATGAAATCTATAAATGTTGCCTGATTCAGGAAAAATCTTTTCAGGTGTGATAGCTACAGATTTTAAGAAGTGGAAGAGGCTGTAGAATCATAGAAATAGAGAATGGGATATAAGCAATCTCCAGAGACTTTAGAAGCATGGAGTGGATTCTACCCCAGAGCTTCTGAGGTCCTGGTGACATTTATATTTTAGCTCAGTGATATGGATTTCACACATCAGTCCTCCATAACTGTAAGAGAACAAGCTTATGTCATAAGCTTCTGAGAATCCGTAATAATTTGTCAGATCAGCCACAGAGAACTAATCCATTTACATTCACACCTGACCTTATAAGCAAATGTGCACAGAAGATTTATTTATAACAACCAAAAAATTAGACTCAACCTAGATGTCCTTCAATAACATTATGAACCCAAGCTGACCAATACATATAGTTAACGGTTAAAGAATCTATGTACATTCTTGCTATAGAACACTACATAGAAATAAAAAGGAATTATCCACATAATAGTTCAGGTAAATCTCAAGAAAAGTCAGTCCAAAGGTTAGATACTGTATGATTTTATTTATATAACATTCTCAAAATAACTAAGTTCTAGAAATGAAGATTAGTGGTTGCCACGGGAAAAGAGGATGCAATATAGATGTAGGTATGGTTATAGAAGGACAATATGAAAGATCCTTCTGGTGATGGCTATATACTTTAAGTTCACTATCCTGGCAGAAATAAGATTAGGAACATAACTGAGGGAATTCAAATAAAATCAATGAGTTTATCAGGGTCAATGTCCTGACTGATATTGTTTGGTTTTATAAGATATTATCATTAAGAAAAATGAAATAAAAATGTACATGGCATTTCTCTGCAATGTTTATTAGAACCACAGTGAGTCTGTAATCATATCAAAATAAAAGGTAAAAATATATATGCATATATATACATATATGAATATATGTCCATTTATGAATTCATAGTTCTCTAGATCAGATGTTCAGGGTTTGAATAGGTCTTTCACTCAGGTATCAGAAGGCCAAAATCAAGCTATCAGTTAGGCTCTGCTTTTTCCTGGTGTGTTATCTGTAAAGAAGAAGGCAACAAAAATGACACCATATCTGACATGCTCCTTTGTTCCTAGGACATGAGCCAAGTCAAAAAAACTGTGAAAGTGAGACCAGGGAAGAATGCCTAGATAAGTGTTATCTTGAAGGATATCACCTTTTCTTATGAAACATGGGAATTAGAACAAATTAACGTTACCTGTAAAATTGCTTATGTGCACACTAGAACAGCTACTTCTTGGGCTGGTGGTCAAACAAGCAATAAAGCAAACTAAGAAAGCTATTCATGTCATTGATACACCCAACTAAACTATGAAACCCTCCTTGCGTGATTGGCGAAGAACTGAGGACACTGTAGAGAAGACAAGTGTCACTGTTCTGGCCATTCATCACCGGATAGGGCACCACTGGGACAGACATTATATTCTGCAATCGTATCATGAGGGACAGAGCCACTGTTTGGTGAGGCACTGTGAGGGACAGTCTGCCACCACTGAACTTTCCTTGGAGCAGCGTCATGAAAGACAGAGATTGCTAAACCTGTCACCACTGAACCTTCTTTATAAACTCTCCCCTATAAATTGTAAGTCTTACACATCAGTTCTGGGTAATTTCTCTAGTATCTCAGCAACCTGGCCCACTGCTCCAGCACAACATGGGTATTGAATTCAGGCTTTTGGCAGAACTCAGTTCCCTACAGTTGTAGAACTCATTTCCCATTTTCTTCCTAGCTGATGGCATGGAGTGCTCTTAAGTTCTACAGACTATTATCAGGTTCTAGCCTCACGAACCCTCCATCTCAGAGCCAGCAACCGCATGGTGAATCTCTCTTATGTAGGAATCTCCCTGCCATCTGCTGCTTCCATCAGATGAAGAAAGCACACTGGCTGTAAAGGGCCTGACTGGTTTAAATTAGATCTTCTAGGTAACATTAGAATAAGCTGATCATCAGTAACTTTAATTATGTCTTCAAAATTCTTTTTTCCATATAGCGTAACATAATCACAGGACTGAGAGCTCAACAGTAATCACAGTTCTGGGAATAAGGACAAGAACTCTTTGTTGGGGTAAAGGGCTTCCATCTTTGAATTCCGCTCACTGTAGGTCCAAATCCTGATTTTACCTTTCTCCTTAATTCATTTATTGATAATTTCATGTCAGCCTAATTTACTATGACCTATTTATTATAAATTCTTATAAAAATACTATAAAAAGTTTTCAGGAAAATATAAAAAAAATATATCAGTTAATATCTGAATTTAAATTTGAAATAGTACAAAGAAGAAATAGGAGTTACAATTAATAGGAAATCAAAAATAATTGGCTTCTTGATAAGATGAAATAGGGCTTTGAAGGCCACAGAGTTTGATCTGTCATCTCTATATAAAGTTCTAATTGGAACTGACTTAGAGACAAAAATTATTTTATTTGTTTTAATGAAAATTTTTGTTCAAACACACACATCCAAACATATCATTCTAAATATACCTCCAAATGCTCTTTAGATACCTTAGTTGATTTTCAAAAAGTTGAAATTTAAATACTAATAGACCTGCCTCAAAATCTCTAATATTAAAAGAATAACCACAGTTTACTAACAAAGTTTGGTTTTTAAGTTTGTTTTTATTTTTTAAGTTTAATGTTGCCATTTTGACAAGTTATAACTGTACATATTTATTGGATGCAGTGAGATATGTTGATGCATATATATATATATATATTGTGTAATGATCAAATCAGCTAATTACTATATTCATTATCTCATATATTTATCATTTCTTTCTAGAGAGAACATTTAAAATCCTCTTTCTGCTGTCTTGAACTGTGCATTATTATTAGACTGTAGTCATTGTGCTGTGCAAGAGACTCTAGAATATATTCCTCCTTACTGTAACTTTGTACCCACTGCCCAACATCCCCACTCCCTCGTCCACCCCACCCCACTCTGAGCCTCTGGTAACCACCATTCTCTCTACTTCTACGAGTTTGACTCTTTTAGATTCCTTTATATAATTGAGATCTCTGGTATTTATTTCTCTATGCCTGGCTTATTTTATATAAATAAATCTCCATTGGCTTCATCCATGTTGTTATAAATGACAGAAATTCCTGATTTCTTCTAAGGTTAAACAGTACTCCATTGTGTGTTGTGTGTGAGCCTCCACTGTTAGGCACTTAGATTGTTTCCCTATCTTGGCTATCGTGAATAATGCTGCATGGAACATGGGCAAGCAGACATCTCCTTAATATAATTCATTATTGTAAAAGCACAACATGAGATATATACACTTAATAAAGTTTAAGTGTATCATTCAGTACCACTAACTGTAAGAGCAATGTTAATAGTAGATCTCTAGAACTTATATATCTTGGATACTTTATTCCTGTTGATTAATAACCCTTTTTTTACCCCTTCCCTAGTCCACAACTCCACCTTCTGATTCTGAGGTTGACTATTTTTAATATCTCAAGAAGTGGTTAAGTATATGTCTTTTAAAAAAAACTCACTGAGTTTTAATAGCCTTATATGTCAAGTATCAAAACAAAACTTCTATGATACTCAACAGATCTTTATGTAATGCAGAAAATAGCACAGCCAGTAGAGAAGGAAAAATAATGCCTTTAAGTATATAAATGATATAGACATTATTTTTTCATTATTAAAATAGAAATAGCTACTTAGTACCATTGAACAAATTTATAATCAAAATAAAAACCATTTGTTTTTGGAAATAGTAAAGCTTCTCATTCATTCTGAAATACTGTGTAGTACTTGGGAAAGGACTCTTAAAATGTTACTTACATTAGCACTCAAATACAAAATCAACTACTATTAAGATGTCAGGGAGTGTGCAGGGGGCAAATTCACTGAGGTTTCATGGAGCATTACATAAACATAGCGAATGGGGGAAGGACCGTATTGGTAATAAAATAAGAAAATATGCCTTTTTAGTTGGAAAATTATATCTTGTCTTTGTAACTTATTACCAGTTGGATGAGCTGTTTTGGAAGTGGAATCTATTAGAACTGTGTTTCTAGATCTCTGCCATATGTTAAGTCCACATAATTAATAGTGGAAAATCAGATAAACAAAATCATATGTATAGATTTACACATAAGTCGTGAGGATGTTATTAAGGTATAAATAAATAGGAACACTTTAAAATCTTTGCACAGTTCTAGAATAAAACAGTGTCATTACTCCATCATGTAGGTGCTGGCACCAATTTTCTTAACAAGACCCCTAATGTTGAAGAAATAAAACTAAGAATCAATAAGTTAGATGGCATCAAATTTTGAAACTTCTCGACAGAAAAGGAAACAACTAAGAGTGTGAAAAGAGAGCCTAAAGAATGGGAGAAAATCTTTATCAGTTACTCTTCAGACAGAGGATTAGTATTCAGAATATATAAGGAACCCCAAAAACTTAACACCAAAAAAAAAAAAAACTACACAATCAGTTAATGGGCAAAAGAACTAAACAGACATTTCTTCAAAAAAGAGACACAAATAGTAAACAATATATGTAAAACTGTTCAACATCCCTAGCAATCAGGGAAATATAAGTCAAAATCACATCAAGAGCTCATCTCACTAGAATCAGAATGACAATTATCATAATCATAAATGCCAGCAAGGATGGGAGTAAAGTGTATATTCATTTTCAAGCCCTGCAGCATTTGCTGGGTGTGATCAAGGATGCAGTTTCAATCTCCAGCACACGAACTAAATGTTGGAAAAAAAATGGATGAAAAAAATAGTAAAATTAACTCTTGCTTTTCTTTTCCTCTCCCTGCCCCTCTTTCTCCCTCATATTGACTCCCTGCTTCCCTTAAAAAAAAAAAAAAGATACACTCATACATTGTGGAATTGCAAACTAGTACAACTGCTTTGGAATTCAGTGTGGGGATTCCTGAAAAAATTGGAAATTAAACTACCACATACTATACCTTAGTATTTACCTAAAAGAACTAAAATCAGCAAACTATAATGGTACAACCACATCAATGTTTACAGCAGCACAGTTCACAATTGCCAAATTATGGAAACAGCTAAGATGCCCATCAATAGAAAAGTGGATAAAAATGTGTGATTTATGTATGTTTGTATGTACACACACACACACACAGTTTTACTCAAACATAAAGAAGAATAAATTTATGTCATTTGCTAGTAGTTGGATGGAACTGGAGAACATCATCCTAAGTGAAATAAGCCAGACTCAGTATACTTTCACCTATCACTTTTTCTCTCATAAGTGAAAGCCAGAAAGCCAGAACAAAATGAGGGAAAAACATGGTATAGGGGAATTGGATAAAGATATACAGAAGGTCAGTGGCGTAGAAGAAGATGGAGAGGGAGGGAAGAGAGATGGGAAAGAAGTGGTAATGCAGAATGAATTTAACAAAAGTCATACTATGTGCATGTATAAATATACCACGGTGAATTTGTTTACGTATAACTATAAAGCACCAATTAAAAATAAATCAATAAATAAGTGGAAGGAAAACCACTGAGGAAAAGATGGGGAAGGAGGGGGTGCACCAGGAACTTAACAGGAGTAAATCATTCCATGTATGAATGATTTTCTCAAAATAAACCCAACTATTATATGTAATTATAATGTATTAATAGAAGAAAAAAAACATCCTTTGTACTTTTTCAGAATTTTGCACTCTATAATGAACCTATGACTTTTACGGATTTCAATTTCCTTAAAAAAACAATTGGCCAAATGTTAACAGTTTTACCATATTGAAGGCAAGACTTGAAATTAGCTGTTGCTACCATCAGAGCTAACAGCTCTACTACTGGTGTGCCACTCCTCTCTCTCCCTCTTTTCCTCTTTCCATTACATTCTACTCTCTTTTGACAAACCCCTAGCATGCCCCACATTGCATCCGCACCTCATCCCCATGCCACGTTCCAAAATGGACTATGCATATCATTCCCTGAGGACACTAATACAGGATTCATTTTTTTCCCAACACAATCCACTAATTTAAGTCAAAATATTTCTCCATAGCAGAACATGTCATTGAGGAAATTCACTTGGATTCTGTGAACAAAAAATTAAATGTCTAAATTTTTTTAAAAAGTAGATGGTATGGAGGCATGCTCCATCTAAAACTGCTTGGAAATGGATGAGTCAGTGTATTTAATTCTTAGATTCACTACAAAAAATTATTTTGAAATATGAAACCCTAGATTTCAATGTCTACTGACAATTTGGTTTCTGTCTACTGAATTATTTGTCTTTTTATTTATTTGATTACAAACTCAAGTAAGGAAAAGAAAAGCTACATACGTGGGCCACAGAAATCCCAGCACACAGTGTTCTATTTAGACTCCGCATTTTATACAAGTTCATATATACTATCCTATTTTTCACATGGTTAAGTTTTTAATATACATGATTCTAATTCAACCTTCTAGTTCTGTGACCTGATTTTAAATTTATTTCACATGCAAAAATATTTTAGTCATCTTTTTCATTTCCTCTTTCACATCTGAATTCTCAGGCAACATCTTTTTATATCAGTCTATGCTGGTTATTTTCCAGGACCACAAAAAACGTGCTCTGTTGGCTACATTTATAGGCAACCTGACAACTGGATTTACATTCCTCCCACGCTGGCTTGCGGTCGCTGTGCCATACATCAACTAAAGCATTTACTGCATCACACTGCTTCCATTTCTGAACTGGTTGCCATCAATTTGAGAGAGAAGCCATGGATGATTTGTATTTTTAATCACCTGACTCTGACACAATCATCAGTGCATAATGGCCACTCAAAGAATATTTGAAGAGTTGAAAAGACACATGCTGGAGCTTAAAAACTAAAGGCCAGGACTGGAATGGTGGCTCAGCAGTAGAGTTGCATGCCTGGCATGCACAAGAACCCAGGTTAAATCCCCAGCACCACGTACACATCTATGTGGAGGAAAATAAACAAACAAAAAATCATGAAAAAATAAAATTAACTCATTCTCTCTCAAAAGAAGAAACGAGAAAAGAAAAGAAAAAAGAAAAAAAAGCTAACAGAAATTGATTGACATGAATAAACTTCCAGTCACTCAAACTGGCTACAATTCATAAAGTTCTACTCAGGACAAATTCATTTCTCTATGGTTCACGTAAGCTGCATGAGGTTCATGTGGCTTCATTAATATCTTTTGCCATAACAAAATTAATCAAAATAACCACAACCATCGTAAACTCCAAAAGCTTTCATGCTCTGTTAAGAACAGGGAACTTTGTTTTAAGCCCTGATGCATGATATAGTCTTTAACCGAATCACTGCTATGGTTTTCCAGACAGAATTTTATGTTAAGAAAGAGATGATGATATAAGGTAACATGACTAAGTGACATATAAGTGTTGGATGAGAAAAGTGCTGCAGTAAACATATTATTTCATTCTTGGGAGATTTCCAATGTTTAGGTTATAGCCATCATTTACATAAATGAGCAATTTTAGATCTATTCATGAATGAAACTTGCTAAATAATTTTAGTTATTATAATATAATCTCTATCAGGCAAAAAGCTTTTTTCTCTCATCTTTCCTATGAAGTAACAGAAATTTAATCTGGCTCATTAGGTCCAATATTAAAATGACATTTAACATTTAACCCTAATGATGTAATTACTAAACCAAAGGAGTAATAAAATTCACTACTTACTACAAGCATTTATTATAAATATTGTACATTATAATATCTTAATTTTTCTTAATTTGACTTATTCTACAAAATTAAATAATTATGATTAGGAAACATAATACATCTGAGCATTACTTCCTTTATAATCAATTAAATTATGATTTAGTGTCTCATTTGTGGCAGTAATTATTTTATGTTGAATATTGAATCTTTTGAATATTTTTCTAGGTCTTTGAAACAAATTGCATTAATCACCTGCCTGTTAAATACTGCTACATTTTAAAACTATAAGGATTAGCAGTCTACTATAGCATTTAAATCATATTGCAAATTGGAGGCTAAAATATGTGTATGTGTGGATATATGTGTCTGTTTGGGCTGCCCATTTAGTAATAAGATTCATAATAATCATTATAAAATATCATAGCAATGATTAACAGCAATCAAAAGGTCTAGGACAATTAAAGTTGTCAATATGGATATGGAAACTGGTAAAAATATAGTGGTTAGTTAGAGAAACAGAAATAAATAGATGTAACCTTTGAATTATCTTGAATAGCACTTTATCATTTGCCATTTTTTCTTAGAGCTTTATAGTTATACTTAGTACTCAGGTTCGTCCCAACAAACACATGCAGACATGGAAATCATTTTTGGTTCATGATCCCCTCTTTTCCTTCTCCCTTATCCCTCCCATTCTCCCTTAGCCTCTATCCCATTCTCCCTTATCCTCTATCCCATCCTCTTTCCTATACTCTTCTAGACTTCCTTTCCCTTGTCTACTAATTTGTATTTGATTGATTCTTTAAGGAAGAACGCTTTCATCCAAGACATTACAAAAATCAAACATGCAAAAATTCTTGAGAAGTGCAGGATGTTGAGCCTGTAAGGACAAATTACAGGCTCACACAACATTGAGCCTTGAACAATATTTACTGGGGATCACTTATACAGATAGGTTCAAACACTTGGTTTCTCTCTTGTTCATCTTATTTTGGAATGTATCACAAGGACCTGGCAGAGCCAGAATTAGCCTACAGACTCCAGTGGGTTCATGTATAATAAAGGGCATTGTCAAAGAACACCTTAGACCCTTTCATCTACAATTTCTACACTATAAGAACAGTCTATTTGTTTTTTGCTTTTGTTTAGAGAGCTTGGTGAATTTGCCTCATCCCATTAGTTTTAAAGAGAAATGAGACATAAATCTTTTATCTCATTTATTGTAACTAGTTGGAATCTCAGAGAAGGAAATGCTGACATAAAATAGAAGTGCAAATGGCTTATTGGGAAGTAACACCTGTGAAGGTACAGTAAAAAGAAGCAGGATTGGGCTGGGGCTGACTTCACACTGAATTTTAGATCTTATGAACTCTTTACCAGTCCAATGAGGAGCTCCAGAGCAAAGGTTTTCCAGTAGCAGAATCTCCCCTTGCTCACTCAGTGGCTGTGGCTAACACAGCATTCAAATATGAGGAGAACATGCAAAGTCCTCCAAGAGTACACAGAATATGTTAAGTACGTGTTAAATGGATGTCTAAGTGTGGGTGTCTGTATATACAAGCATTGATATTTATACAGTGAAAATGAATTTTTAGGGCTCAAGTAGATTACTATCAAAATCAAAAAAGTTATTTTATGGCTAATACTACTTTCATAAGGAAGAATGATATTCTCTCATTTGCCAGCAAATGAACTGGAGGATATCATGCTAAGTGAAATAAGTCAATCTTAAAAACCAAAGGTCAAACGCACTCTCTGGTATGTGGAGTATAACCCAAAATAAAGAAAAGAACAAAGGAATAGACAAAAAGGAAGGCAATGGACAAAGGAACAATGAAATAGGGAACATTAATGGAAGGAATCAGATTTAACTTGCTCATGAAGATAACATTAGTGAATCTCATCAACATATATGTCAATAAGTCACTAAAAAAGGATATTTAGTAAATAACAGAGGAAAGAGAAAGGGGGCACTAAGATACTGGAGATTGAATTAGAATAAGTTATACTGCATGCATTAATAAAAAATGTTAATGTTTATCTTATTGTCAAGTATTTCTAAAAAGAACAGGGAGTGGGAGGAAGTGAGAGGAAGGGAAAAACTGGAAGTGAATTAAAACAAGGCACACTAAAAACTTATGTCATTGTATATACTATTCTCATGTATATTAACAAACATGTTTTTCATACATTAAAAAAAGTTATTTTAAAATAAAATTTCCTGTTTTACTTTTTTTTTAAAGAGAGAGGGACAGTGAGAGAGAGAGAAAGAGAGAATCAATTTTATTTAGTTTTTCATGTGGCCTTTGTTGCTCCAACACATTGTTGTATACGTGGTGCTAGGGTTTGAATCCACGTACCTGAGCATGCCAGGCAAGCACTGTAACTGCCAACCACTGAGCCACTGCTCCAGCTCCTCCTGTTTTACTTTTATGTCCTGACAAGTACTTATGTAGCTAGATTACAATAAAAGCACTCTGCTTAAACCAAGTCAGATAGAGAAAAAAGAAAACATAGATCTTACATTATTGCATCTTGAGTGATCTGACAACTTACAGTGTTGGTAGTGTTTTTCTAAAGAAAAGTATTGCTATGCAGTTGTTTCAATAAGATGGAGATTTTTAGTTAAAGGGGAAAATAACCAGACCTGAGAAGACAGAACTGTGAAATCCTGCCTTAATCATCATCACATTTGGCAGTGCTGAGAAGTTTGAGGACTTAGATGCTTATAAAAAGTGTGTGTGTCCTCTAAAATATAATGTCCAAATGTACATTTTTGCTTCCTAAACTGGAAATTGTGACTTTATAACAAGACACATTACAAAAATAAATCAGTTTTTAGTCAAAAATAAAAGTACAAACAAAAGATCTCATAAATGGAGAATATCAGCTAATTAAATAGTCCCCAAGGTAAGCAAGTGTTCTCCTAGAAGGGGATCTGAACATCATAGTTCCATGCTTGCCACACTAAATAGAATCTTGATAGTACATAGTCCTAGATTAGAATACAAAGCCCAAGGTCCAGTTCCATGGTGGGCCAGAGCTATAGACTCATTTCCATTCATTTCCTCCAAACAGCCTTCATGATGGCTTCCCGCACACCCACCCCATACGCTGTGTAATTAATGTCTACTGTCTGTTCCACTTGCTCTCAGCTTGGCAAGTATAACAGTCGCCCACCCACTACTTTCAGTGCCCACTACATTTGTTTGGTGGTATTTTATCTGTTTAGAAAGCAAAGAAGAAAATGATACCTTTTTAATTTAAAGAATAAAAATAAATTGGCTGCCTCTGTGTCACACAGAAGGCATAGCTGTCCTGCCTGCCCTTAGTAGCAAAAGTTTTGAATTCCAAACATTTTCCAACCAATTTTAAGATATTTGTAGTAACAGACCTTGAAGGCCTTGCATGTGAACCTCACTGATGTCTGAGATCACTGTATTAAAGTCTCAGGACTTTGATGGGATCAATATGGGATCTTGGTTGGGAGTAAAGAGAGGTCAATGTTTTTCCTGATCTCAGATGAAGTTTTGAGAAAAGCGGTTAAAATTATTTTGGGCATAGAAATTTGCAATCAAGAATAGAAAGCACAGGACATGGAGGCAATAGGTGAGAAATAATGCAAACTAAATGAAAATAAAAGCAGCAGGCATTTCAGTGAGAACTCGGAGGAACAAATGATAATCTGGTAACCAAACCTCAATTTCCTTTCTGTATCAGAGAATTCCCAGGAGTCTCTGCTACTAGTAGAGATAACTACAATTAAACATGCTTCTATAGACATCAGCTCTGAATTTCTGAGTATATTGGTTTGATCTCTACTTTATTAAATGAGAGCAGACCACTGACTTCCCACAGGGCCCAAGGCAAAGGTGACCAGCACCATGATATGCAGAATTTTAGCTAGATTTTTCTTCCTCGACAACACAGCACCTCACCTTGTAAAAACTAAACTTTGGCTAGTTTTGTGTGGAAAATATCTACATACAACAAAATTTAATTTAACAAAATGTAAGACATTTTACATAATACATAGATTCATTCATTGAGTGACTAATTATGACATGTCATATCATTGTGACCTTATCTATCACACAGCCTGTCTGAATAAGGGTGTTCTTAGAAGGAAATAAAAATAGACTGAGCACTTATTTTCAAAATATAATCCCTTTCCTGTGTTCACATTAGCACTTTCCAAATAATAATTAGAAATTTATTAAAGCAAATAAATACCTTATAAGTTTCAAATGTATTCTAATAGGATCCCACATCCTTTTTAATCACTATGCAGTGTTTAAAAGTCTGGTTAACATGAATTTTCAGAAAAGAATTAATATTCTTACCACATGAGATACAGAGATATGGTCACTAACAGTACTCAGGAATTGCCTGGGACTTTAGCCTCTCTCTGCAGATCAATTTCTAACAAGTAAAAGCAGTGATGGGCCAGATGTAATTTCACAAAGAATACTTTTATCTAATCAAAGATTTTGACCCAATAACACCATCTCATTTTTAAAAAGAACAGCTCTGAGAATGATTTTCAATAGTTACAAAAGAAAATATTTAATAGGAAGAGCTATGCTCAGACAGTGCTAGATAGATTTTTAGGATATGTGTGATTTGTTTTTTCACAGTAAGAAACTGCAAAATTCACCCCCCCCCTCTTTGGGAATCCATTAAGCACCCCATTGTACCAAAACTTTAGTAAATTCAAAATGTAGATGAATATTTCCAATTTGACAAACTGGACAAATCTCTCCCTCATTCAGGAATCTGTACAATGCTTAGTCCAGAGGAAAGATGAATATTTACAGAGATCCAGGGATGATGGTGGGTATCTTACAATTATTCCTGGATTTTAGTGCTTCAGTAATTCAACAGATAACTTTTATTATCTCCAATTTTTGTAGAGAAATCAGTGGCTCTCAGGGCTAAGTAACATCACTATAAGGTGGCTAGGCTATATATGAAACAAGATTGAGTCATTTACAAAACTGCTCTATTACCCCTACTAAGCAAAGTTAGTCCTGAGAGATTTTCGGAAATAAAATGCTTTTTCATGATGTTCTCTTTTTCTTGTAGACACCAGGAAATCATTGCACTTGACTCTCAGTGAAGGTTTTGTAAATTTATTTTAAATTTATTTCTTTTCACTTATTTATTTGTTTTCCTGTAATAGTGCATTTCCCTAATTAAGACATTCAGCTTTCATTTATAACTCTTTGAAACATCAAGTTAACACATTGACAAGTTCAGATTATAGTATTTCAGAGAGGAAGGATTGTGGTGAACACAAATGTGAAGATCACCTTAGTTTATTGTGAAGTATCTAGCATGCTATGATTTACTAATATCTCCCTTAAACCACTATTGTCTGTAACATATATACTACTGAGTGTGAAGATAAAAAAGAGTGAATGTGAAATAATTAGAATCAGTTATTATCCATACTATAATTTCTATGAATTAATTGGATAATTAATTGATATAGACTATATCAAATTCAAAAATATCACAGATTTCATTTTACTTTGCTTTGGAGACACTTGATCAGGTTCCAATTCTCCCCTGCTAGCACCTATTTTGGAGTCTTGTTTAATATAACTATAATCTGAAAAGTTATAGAAATCCTTGCAGATAGACTACCATGCAGGAACCTAAAAGAGATTCAAAAACACACAACAAAGAATGGCTTATGTTTCTGGAACAAAAAACACTGGAGATTTTTTTAAACTTATTGTAATTTAGAGTCTTTACCTTTCATAATTTTTGTGACTTACTAGCCAAGAAAATAAATATAAATTCTAAAATGTGAGACTTCATTAAAACAACAATTAAGAAGTACCATTCTAGAGACTTTAACATAGCCTTGAACGCTCTTTTGCTCCTTTTTTAATCCTGAGGTTCAGAGAATTGAACTTGTTGGTAGAGTTGTGCTTTGTTGAAATAATCAAGTAAAGATATATATTTTTAGAAAGGATCCCCATATTTAAATCAAGAGATGGGACCAACTGGAAAGAAATGAAATAGGACAGCTCAGAGTGATGAGCAGTTTCTGTGTCTTCATCAATGATTACCAAGTGTATCTATTTGTCAAAACCCATGGGCTTATGCATCAAAATGGGTACATTTTATTTCATATAAATTAGATCATGATTTTAAAGAATATATGTTACCAATATAAAACAATATTGGGGAACTTATGGTTATTGAAGTGCTTTTTTTGTAAAATCTATTCTTGTTAGCATACTATTTTGAAGGTACAGGGATAGTATTATTTTTGTTGGTATAAAATTGCTACCTAAATATTTTTAAATTTCATTTCTGTTTTGGATGTACAAAAACAGTTATTGTCTGTATTAAATTTTGTAATAGCATAAATTTAAAATTCACCACTGGTTAAAACTTTCCCAGGTTCCTATACTGCCATTTAATTCTTCATATCATGATCTATTATGATGGAAGAACACCTTCTCTTAGATTTAATTTGGTATCTATGTAAAATATCTTAAAGATTGGGATTCTCATATAAAAATTCCAAATACATCTACAAAAAGTCCCAAACCCATAAAATCACCCTAAAGAATATTAATTTAAAATGAAAGATGATTAATTTGTCAAAATCACTGCTATTGTATGTCACAAAAGAAACATATGGCCTCAGGATAGATTCACAGTTAATTTCTCTCTGTACTTTTTCTGCAATAATTCCAACATAAAGAATTCAATGTTCAAGTAACATTAGGTAAAAAAGTGAAAAATTATCTCATGGCTTAGTTTGCAGTTTCCTATGATCAACTATCACATTAATGAAAATCTTAGCAGAGCCATCTTTAATATAAATAATAATGGTGATTCTTTAATAATCTTGTTTCTTGTTCACTTGAACATTTCTTCCTCATTGTACCATAATGAAATCGTCTTCAACTGACACATAAACCAATTCTTACTAGAATCAAGAGCAAAAATGTCTTCACTATTTTATTGGTATCTTTACAACTAACACACTGTAGGCGTTCAAGGAACAGAGAGGGAGCCAAAGGAATGCTTGCATTGTAAATGCAGAGCCAGGAGTGACAGCAGAGGCTCCCATTTGCCTTGAGGTGCAACAATCCTCCCATAATTTTTCCTATTTAAATTATTAAAATCAGTGCTCAATAATATTTTTTCACCTTTTCTTGGAAACAAATACTATCATAAGCACAAATGCAAGCTTGGGAGTTGAATTATGTGGTCAATCATAATCATTGGAACATGTTTTTTAAACACTGTAATATATATATATATAATTTTTTTAAGAGAGAGGGACAATGAGAGAGAGAGAGAAAGAGAGAAAGAATTTTATTTACTTTTACATGTAGACTTAGTTGCTCCAAGACTTTGTTGTGTACTGGTGCTGGAATTCAAACTCACATACTTACACTTGCTGGGCAAGTGCCATAACCACTGAGCCACCACTCCAGCCCCCCCAAAACTGTATCATAAATACAATAATTTTTATATTTATTCATGCTATTGTGTAGTTCAATAATTTTTCTCATGCTCTGTCTTTTAAAATAGCTAACAGAAAGAAGAGGCACTATTCAAAGGGTAATTCTGGTCAGTTTTTCCACAAGTACAGCTATTCTTGAAATGATTTGACACCATGTAAATAATGAATATATTCATCACCCTCAAAAGTTTTCTCATGTACCTTTATGTAAAATACAATCCATTAATAACTGGCACTGGATGTTGCTATTGGGAATCCTTATACATTTATCACAGAAGAATAATAAACTTACAAACAATATAGAAAAGGTCCTTTTCTCCTTCATGGTTGACAAACTTTTCTTCTTTTTCAAATAAACATAATCATACTTCCTTCTTGCACTACAATAAGACCACATATTTTGGGCTGCAGTTGTGTGTTTTCAGAATTTGAGCTAAACTGGCAAAGGCATACTCTGACTGTGTGCTTATTAAATTTCAAAGTGACTGAGAATAACATGGAAGGTTTAAGACCCAAGTCCCTGACATCCACCCTCAGTGGTACTGACCCAGTGGGGTTGGGGAGGGACTAAGGAATTTTCAATAAGTTCCCAGATAATGCTCTTGATGCTGATTTGGAGATTCTTTCTCAACAACCAGTGCTCTAAATTGTCCCATTTTCTTCCCACCTTCAAAGAAGCTTTAAAATATATACTGTTAGAAATGAAGACAATAAAATTAAACGTAAGCCCAGTTTGGATGTTGTTTTGTTACTACATCAAAGAAATAAAATATGATATTTCAACTGAAGTATTTAACTGGATTATCACTTTTATAAATATTTACCAGGACTTATTTTTGAAATCTAACATAGTCCTCTAAACAAAAAAAAATGTAATGAATCTAGGAAATCAAAACATATGGAATAACATGTAGGTCATAAATGAATCATGGCATTTTTAATTTACTCATAGAGTTTTTTATTATTCTTCTAAAAAATTCATTGTTTAACATGATAAAAGGAAAACACAATTATTATATTAATATCTCAAAAATTCATTATTACTAAAAAATGCAAAGAAACAATATGCATAATCTCATAACACCAATAGGTAAAGCTAATAAAAATTATAGTGCACATTTCTCAAGTTATATGTACTACGGTTTCATGTGACCAAGACTAAAATAAATGGATATTTAAAAGAATCAGTACATGGATACATATATACATATCTATTGAGAAATGCACACAGAGCAAAAGTAAAAAATTATCCCTTTATATTATACAGGTTTGCAAAATTTAACATGCCAAGAAGTAATGATCCCCAATCCACATGATGCCATTTGATAAACTTTTGTGCAAAAGTGGGATTTAATGTATAAAAATTGGAAAGTTATCTAAATACACATTTCTGTATGATCATTTTACATGTCAAACTATTTCATGGATTTTTTTCCAATCCATCGTATACTTATAAAATAAATATTTTTAAAGAATGGAGACTATTCTTTCATATGCGTGTGATGAATTTTGTATTTATAATCTTCAATTTTAAATTACCAGACAATTTGTAATTTTGCTTTATTTTTCTACTTTGCAAATAACACTGAGAAATGCCTTAAAAATAAAGAACCGCTTTTTATTCTTTTAATGACATGTGATTTTAATTGATATTTTATAATGTAGTTTAAAGTTTAGTGAGAAGGAAGACCTGTGCTTTTCCATTTTTTTAACTTAGGACTGTTTTAGGCTATAATAATTTTTTCTACAAATTAATTTTAGAATAAATCTGTTAGATTTCCCAATTTTCAAATTGATTTTAATTTAAACTACATTAAATAAATTATTGAACAAAGAATCCAACATCATTTTAGCAATACTTAATCTTCCTCTCCAAAATACATGGTAAAATTTTACTTAACCAAAGTTTGCAGTTTTTTTTTCTTTTATTAAATGGATATAGAGTTACAATTGAGGGGGAAATATTATCAAACATTCAAGAACAAATGTATATATATTTAGTTATCCAGGGCTAGTGCCATGTCATGGATGCCCAGCTTGGGTTCCCCATGTTGCTGTTTCCCCCAGAAGAACACCTGAGTTAAATGGCTATCTCATGGAGGTCACACATCTCCTTCTGAGTTGATTCCCCATATTCCCACCCTCCAGTCTCCTAGTTGTCCTTCCTAAGCCCTTTCCCCACCCTGTTCCCCAGCCTACGCCTCCAAGTATCCTAGGGAGTCATCTCCCTGTTGCATTAAAAATCATACAATTTGAAGTTATTATTAGCTTAGTCATCTAACGTACTGCATCCCCATGTATTCTAGCTTCCACAGATGACAGAAACCATTCAGCCCTTGAGTCTCTGAGATTGGGATACTTCACTTAGCATAATTCTTTCCATCTCTATCCATGTGATTTCAAAAGCCATAATATCATCTTCTCTAATGGCCGAGTGGTATTCCATTGTATATATGTACCAAAGTTTTTGTATCCACTCGTCGAGTGAGGGGCATCTGGGTTGGTTCCATAATCTAGCTATACTAAATTGAGCTGCTATAAACATTGATGAAGCCATGTCACTATAATATGCTGATTCTAACTCTTTTGGGAAAATACCCAGGAGTGGGATAGCTGGGTCATAAGGTGGTTCCATACTTAATTTTTTGAGGATTCTCCACACTGCTTTCCATAGTGGCTGAACCAGTTTGCAGTCCCACTAGCAGTATAACAGTGTTCCTCTTTTCCCAGAGTCCCTCCAGCATCTGTTGTTGTTAGAATTTTTCATTTTTGCCACTCTAAGAGGAGTGAGGTGGTATCTCATTGAAGTTTTGATTTGCATTTCCCTTATAGCTAATGATGTAGAGCAATTTCTCATATATTTATGGGCTTTCTGGACTTCCACTGGTGAGAAGTTTCTTTCAAGATCTGTAGCCCATTTATTGATTGGATTATTTGTGATTTTGGTGTTTAGTTTTTTGAATTCTTTGTATATTCTGGATGTTAGCCCTCTGTCCAAGGTGTAGCAGGCAAAAGTTTTCTCCCATTCTGTAAGTTCTCTCTTGTAGCAAAAACAGCATGGTATTGGTATCAAAACAGAACTGAAGATCAGTGGAACAGAACAGAAGATCCTGAGACAAACCTCCATATATTTAACTCTTTGATAGTTGATAAAGGGGGCAAAAACATAGTATGGAAGAAAGATAGCCTGTTCAACAAATGGTGTTGGACAAATTGGACAGCCATGTGTAGACAACTGAAACTGGATCCTTACCCTTCATCCTGCACAAATATTAAATCAAAATGGGTCAAAGACCTGGATATTAAGCCAATAACTTTAAACTTACTAGAAAAAGAATTAGGGTCAAAACTACAGGACATAGGAGTTGGCGGCACCTTCCTTAACAAAACTCCCATGGCTCAAGCGGTAAAGTCAAGAATAAATGTACGGGATGCACTTAAACTAAAAAGTTTTTGCACAGCTAGAGATCTAGTAAAGTTTGTAGTTTTTCACTATGGAAATTCTATATTTCTTTTTGTCTGGGTTATTTCTATATAGTATGTGTATTCTGTTACAGTAAATAGGATTTTTACTGTATTTATAATAGACTTTTTATTGGTTCCTTTTAGATGTATATTACATTAGAATATACAATGTCATAATTATAAGAGCATGGAGTACTAGTTATTTCTATAATTATGTCATTGTACATTCTATTGTCAAGTATAACTAAAAAGAACAGGGGAGAGGAGAAAGAAGGGAAAGTGGAAATACCGGGGCCAGAATTTAGTGATAGTCCATGCCCTTATAGTAGACTTTTTTGGCATAATTGTCACATACTTTACCAATTACATATTTTATCAAACATTCATTTACGAGTTGTGTTTTCTTCTTGCTGCAGTTTTTTTTGTTGTTGTTGTTATTTTGTTTTTAGTGGAAAAGACAGTGAGAGAGAGAGAGAGAGAGAGAGAGAATCAATTTTATTTAGTTTTTCATGTGGCTTTCATTGCTCCAACATTTCGTTGTGTAGGTGGTGCTGGTGTTTGAACTCGTGTACTTGCACATGCCAGATAAGCGCTGGAACCATTGAGCCATCGCTGCAGCCCAGTTCTGTTGTTTTTATTGATGAAGTGCTTGGGATTTTACCAATTGCTTTTCAGAGCTTGAGAGGAAATCATGTGACATCATGAAGTGTGACATCACATTTCAAAGTCTGGTGTTAATTTCGATTCTGTCTGGTGAATTCTTTGACTTTTCACTTATTTGGTTTGAACTCAGCTAAGGGATACAGGTATATTTATTGGACCTTCTCAGAAACTGGCACCAACCTAGTGTACTATCTTTACTACGTCATTTTTGCAATCTTTCACATTTAAGAAAGCTAAAATATGCCTACTTTTTTCCTTATACTTGGTTTTCAGTGTACACATCTCTAATTCAATCACAGAACTCCTTGATCAAGCTTATAAAATATATCTCAATACAAAAAAAATCAGGTAAATTTTTAGTTTCTCATTTTATAATTAATCTTTCCTAATAGCATCATTTGCCAGTCTAGACTAGTTCCTTTCTGGAACTACTAAAAGCTTGACATTTTGGGCTGCATTTACTGTCAGCTTAAAAACTGCATTTGTATCTCTTCTAAGTGGGCTCTTTCATTTCTGTGTTCATATATGGCTCTCTCTTTATTAATTCCATATTTAGTGGCACATATCTTTGAAAACTTTTTTCTTCAAGGTAGATTAGATCTCAAAAAACTCAAGAGCCTGCTTAACACATATCATTTGGACATATTTATGAAGTACAATGTGCTGTTTTGATTTATGTATATATTGGACAATGATGAACTCAATTACAAAGTATTCAGAAAAATGAAAACTACTTTGAGCAGAACTTTATAATTATAAAGAACCTTGAAGATCTTTTGATATAAAGTTTTCATTTTACAAGGAGAAAACCATAGCAAAGGGACATTAAAAACTTGACCAAGGTTATATAGCTATTAAAGGAAAGTCCAAGCTATAACTCCTATCACTCAAGTAGACTAACACCCAGATCAGGGGTCTTTACCCCATACCACCAAAGAAATAAACATCCATTCTGGCAAGCAATCAGTGATCTTAAACATGATTTAGAGAAATAGTGTTTAATTATTTTTCTTTTTTTACAGATAAAAAGAAAGGGAGAATCAATTTTAATTATTTCTTCATCTGACCTTTCTCTGACACTGAGTTGTGTATGTGGTGGTGGGGTTCAAACCCAGGTCCCTGAATATGCTGGGCAAATGCTCCAACCAGTGAGCCACTGCTCCAGCCCCTGGTCTTTAATTTTTAAATGAGAGAATATATGTAATGTTCCTTGTGTGATGTAAGGCATAATAAATGTTTGTCAAATGAAAAAATACAAAACAAATGTTCTTTAAAATACACTGGAGGGCTGGAGTAGTGGCTCAGTGGTTACAGCATTTGCCTGGCATGCATGAACCACAGCACCACTGACACAACAAACCTTTCGAACAACAAAGGCCACATGAAAAATAAAATCGATTCTCTCTTTCTCTCTCACTATTCCTCTCTCTCTCTTTTCCTCTCTTTAAAAAATAAAAATAAATAAATAAAATACATTGGAAATAAGCAGCATTCTAAGAAATATTTCCTAGAGGTAGTAAAGATAATGCATTTGAGCTCCAAAAAGACTAACAGAATAAAGCCTCCAGCTAACCAAATATGCTTACCTAGGGTAATTTCATAAGACAGAAAAACAAGCTCCTTTCTGATCTTTATTTATTTTATTTATTTATTGGGGCTGGAGATTGAATCCACTTTACCACTGACTTACCTCCCCAGCCCTTCCTATTTCTTATTTTAAGTTGGGGTCTTGCTAAGTTGCTTTAGGGCCTTTTGAAGTTGCTAACAATGACCTCAACCTTGCAATCCTCCTGCCTCAACCTCCTGAATTGCTGGAATTACAGGCATAAGTTTGTAAGTTTAAAAAACTTCTTTGTTTCAGCAGTATAGCCTTGTCCTAACTAATAAATTGCCATTTCAAACTTTTATTCTAGTTTTATATGTAAGTATAAATGTATAGATATCTTATTCTAATTTTGTCTCTCTTTCCCTCTTGCCAGGATAGTTTTGCATCTTTAAGAAATTATAATTTTTTTTTAGTTTATGTCATCAAATTTAACTGCTAAAATCACCTCCTTGCTTTTTCATATGCAATTTCATAGCATCCTCTTCTTCATTTTTTTTGTAGCATCTTCTTCTTATTTCCTGATAGCACCTCTGCTTATTTTTCTGAGGATTTTAATTCACTTTGCAAGATTCTCTTCCAGAATTTTCTAGGATTTCTCTGTGCCTGTATTGTCTTGTGTAGCGTTCAGGTGCAGCAGTAAGCAACTATATTAACCTTGTTTTACCAATTGTGGGAAAAGCTAATAGAAATTTAGAACAGTCCAGGTCTGGTGCCATTACTCAAGGATGCTATTCAACTTGGATTATTTACCTTCCTAATTCACTTCCTTAGTGTGTGACTTTGTTTCTCTGCATATCAAAATGGCTCTAGTACCTCTATAGTGTAATTTCTGTGTTATAGATGAAAAGACAAAATGGGAATAGGTTTCAAGGTTAAGATAACATTAACTGAGTCAGTTCATTAATTTTTTCCAGAAAGCTCACCTATAAAATCCACATGATATCTCATTGTCTGGAGACAGGTCTCATGATCTAAGTAGCAAGGGATTGGGGAAGATCAATACCTTATTCCTTCCATGTGGGATTTCTACATGGTCAATCCATAGTGATAAGGAAGATACTGATCTCAAACACCTAGTGGTTACTACTAATGATTCATATCAAAGAATGAAACACTTAAAAAGTGATTATCTTAGTCCAAGTGTTGGGCATTATCAGGCATTCTCACTGACACATGTGAGAATGTCCTCTTTATTGGAAAGCCCCAAGATCACTATTAATAACCTCTAGACCTACTCGGTGCCCCCCCAAAATAATCTAATCTCCTGAAAAGTAAATATAAATCTGGTTGCCAAAATTTTATAACCAAAGTAAGGAAGAACTCTGGAGATTCTATTTTCAAGTACATTAACTTCAGCATAATCCTCTAATTTGTGGTAAGGTTGCTACACAAGAACCTCAGCTGTTATTGATGTTGCTATGCCAAGAATGTCTCCTGATTGTAAGGCTGTGTCCTCCACCCCCAATCATGGGGATTCCTGGAGACCAGGAATCTGATGGACTTCAAATGTGCCTGATTGTCATAGTTCCTGATTTAAAATTTTTCTCCTTCACAGATCAGCTAGCATTTTCTTGCTTGGTCTCAGATCAAGAATTTAAGTTTTCCAACTAAAATATCTAAGAAAGATGAATAATACAACCCAAAATCCAACAGAACACAAGAGATAACCAAGATCAAGGCTGAATCAATGAAGTTAAGAACAAAAAAATATTTACAAAGAATCAATAAAACAAAGAGTTGGTTCTTTGAAAAAAATAAATAAAATTGACAGACCCCTAGCCAAGCTCACCAAATGGAAGAATGAAGTGAAATCAATCAACAAAACCATACATTAAAATGAAGACATCATCACTGCCTTATCCGAAATCTGGAGGATTTTCAGAACCCAATTTAAAAAGCTATACTCTTCCAAGTTTGATAATCTTGAAAACATGAGCAAATACCTAGCCTCATATGACATTCCCAAATTAACACATGAGGACATTAAAATCTAAACAAACCCTTCTCAGCTAGTGAAATTGACCAAGCAATCAAAGGCCTTCCTAAAAAGTAAAGCCCAGGACCTGATGGATTCAGAGGAGAGATTTACCAGACCTTTAGAAAAGAATTAACACCTCTCCTTAGTAAGCTATTCTATGAACTTGAAAAGTATGGAACCCTCGCGAACACTTTCTTTTAGGCAAACATAACCCTGATACCAAAAATCCAACAATGACACATAAAGAAAACTACAGACCAATTTCCCTAACGAACATAGATGTACAAATCCTTAATAAAATTTTAGTAAACCACATCCAAAAACACATTGAAAACACAATAAATCATGACCAAGTAGGCTTTGTTCCAGGAATACAAGGCTAGTTAAACATACACAAATCAGTGACTGTGATTCATCACTTTATCAGAACTAAAGAAAAAAAAACATATGATCATCTCAATTGATGCAGAAAAGGTCTTTGACAAAATCTGACACCCATTTATGCTTGAAACTCTGGAGAAGATAGGTATCAAAGTCACATACTTTAATTTTGTAAAAGTCATTTCTGACAAATCCATAGGCAACATTATACTCAATTAAGAAAGACTGAAATTATTCCCACTAAAACTGGGACTAAGACAAAGCTGTCTACTCTTACCACTCTTATTCAATATAGTCTTTGAAACCTAGCCAGAACTATCAGACAACAGAAGCAAACCAAAGCAACTTCAATAGTAAAGCAGGAAATCAAAATATCTCTATTTGCTGATGATAAGATCTTATTCATAGAAGACGAAAGGTCTCTATCAGAAGACTTCTAGAGCTTATAAATGAATTTAGCAGAGTAGCTAATTACAAGATGCTTAGGCAGAATCAATATAATTAAAATGGCCATTTTACCAAAAGCCCTGTACAGATTCAATGGAAACCCCTTCAAGACACCAATGACATTCTTCACGGATATAGAAAAGCAATTCACAAATTCATTTGGAATAACAAGAAACCAAGAATAGTCAAAATATTATTAAGCAAGAAAGATGAAGAGATCAGAGAGCAATTTCAAGAAATGAGAGACAACTTCTACAGGGAAATAAGGGAACAGTACCATGATATGAAAGATCAGCTATACAAAGATATAGACATCCTGAAAAGAGATGTAGCAGAGCTATCAGGATTGAAAAACACGGTTAACCAAATCAAATCTTCACTGGAAGACACCAACACCAGAGTAAACTCTAATGAAAATAGATCTTCACGCTTGAAGAACGAGTATCCGATAATGAGGATCACCTAAACAATGTAGAAATCAAACAAGAAAAGCGAGATAAACAGCTCATTTTACATAATCAAAACTTCCAAGTAATAGTTGATGAGATGAGGTGTAATAATCTTAGAATCATTGGCCTGGAGGAAAATTCTGAACAGCAAACAAGGGGATTCAGGAATCTTTTAAGCGAAATCATAAGCGAGAACATCCCTCATTTGGTGATTGATCCGGAATACCACATTCAAGATGCATGTAGAACACCAAATAGACCTAATCAGAGGAGAAACTCACCAAGCCATATCATTTACAAATTGAATAACAGAAATTAAAGAGAGAATTCTAAAAGCAGCTAGAGGAAAGTCCCAAATCACATTCAGAGGCAAACCTATTCGAATCACTATGGATTTTTCAGAACAAACAATGAAGGCTAGAAGGGCTTGAAACAATATCTTTCAAGTGTTAAATAATAACAACTTTCAACCAAAGATAATATATCCGGCAAAACTCAGCTTCAAATGGGAAGGGGAAATTAAATATTTTAACGATAAACTCATGCTTGCAAAATACGTGAACACTAATCCCGCTCTACAGAGCATTCTCAAAGACGTTCTCCAAGCAGAAGACAATGCCAATTATATGATAAATCCTTAATCAAGCGCAAGTCAACAATTATACAATACAAACACTAACTTTCAAGATGACTCAAAATCCTGTAATAGATACAAAGTCTGTGAATCAGCCTCCCATATCTATTCTTTCCTTGAATGTGAATGGTCTCAATGCCCCAATTAAAAGGCACAGACTGACCCACTGGATCAAAAAACAAAATCCAACAATATGTTGCCTGCAAGAGACACATTTGACACTCAAAGATAGACACAGGCTGAAAGTGAAAGGATTGCAAAACGTCTCCCAAGCCTGTGGCCCAAAAAAGCAAGCTGGTGAAGCGATTTTAATTTCTGACAAAATTAATTTCCAACTAAAACTAGTCAAAAAGGACAAAGAGGGACACTTTATCATACTTAAAGGGACAGTTCACCAAGAAGATATAACGATAATCAACATTTATGTTCCCCATCACAACCCCCCCAAATACATGGAAAAAAAACTTAAGGACATTAATCCCCTCATTGATCTCAACACAATAATTCTGGGGGACTTCAACACACCACAATCAACTCTAGACAGATCATCAAAACAAAAAATCAATAAAGATGTCTCCAATCTGAACTACTCTATCAAACAGTCGGGCTTAACAGACATTTACAGAATATTCCATCCTAAGACAGCTGAATTTACCTTCTTCTCCTAGCCCATGGATCCTTCTCTAAAATAGACCACATCCTAGTTCACTGGGACAATCTTAGCAAATATAAAAAAGTGGATATAATCCCATGTATTCTGTCAGATCATAATGCTATGATCTTAGCAATCAACAACAGGAGAAACAACAGAAACTATTCAAATACTTGGAAGTTGAATAATTACCTCTTAAATGAAGGATGGGTAAAAGAGGAAATGAGAACAGACATCATGAAGTTTTTGGAATTGAACGAGAACGAGGAAACAACATACCAAAACCTCTGGGACAGTATGAAACCTTTCTTAAGAGGTAAATTCATAGCACTGTATGCATACATCAAAAATCTAGAAAGAGAGCAGATTAATAGCCTTATGCTTCAACTCAAACAACTTCAAAAGGAGGAACAATCCAACCCTAATTCTAACAGAAGACAGGAAATCACCAAAATTAGAGCTGAAATCAATGAAATTGAGAACAAAAAAGCTATTCAATCTATTAACAAATCCAAGAGTTGGTACTTTGAAAGAGTGAACAAAATTAACAGACCCCTTGCCAAACTCACCAAAAGGAAGATTGAAATGAAGCAAATCAAAAAAATCAGAGACAAAAATGGGGATATCACCACAGACCCATCCACGATACAGAAGATTATCAGAACCTATTTTGAAAACTTATACTCTCCAAATTTGATAACCTGGAGGACATGGACAGGTTTTTGGACACATATGACATCCCCGCTTTAACACAGGAGAATATTGAAAATCTCAACCAACCTGTCACAGAAAGCAAAATTGAAGCAGTAATCAAATCTCTCCCAGAAAAGAAAAGTCCAGGTCCGGATGGATATACGGCAGAATTCTACCAAGCCTTCACAGAAGAACTAACACTGATCCTCTTCAAGCTCTTCCAGGAAATTGAAAGAGAGGGAACACTCCCAAACACTTTCTATGAAGCAAACATTACACTGATTCCAAAGCCCAACAAAGACACAGCAAGGAAAGAAAACTACAGACCAATTTCCCTGATGAACATCTATGCAAAAATCCTTAATAAAATTTTAGCTAATCGGATACAAAAGCATATTAAAAAGATAATCCATTCTGATCAAGTGGGCTTCATTCCAGGGAAACAAGGCTGGTTCAATATACGCAAATCAATAAATGTAATTCACCACATAAACAGAATTAAAAACAAAAATCATATAATCATCTCAATTGATGCAGAGAAGGCATTTGAGAAAATTCAAAACCACTTTATGCTCAAAACTTTGGAAAAGATAGGGATCAAGGGAAGACATTTTAACTATGTCAGAACCATCTATGACAGACCCATAGCCAACATTATCCTCAATGGAGAAAAAATGAAAGCATTTCCACTGAATTCAGGTACGAGACAAGGCTGTCCGCTATCCCCACTCTTTTTCAATATAGTCCTTGAAACCCTTGCCAGAGCTATCAGGCAAGACAAGCAAATCAAAGGTATTCATATATGAAAAGAAGAAGTTAAGTTATCTCTATTTGCAGATGACATGATTTTATACCTAGAAGACCCAATAACATCGGCCAGAAAACTCCTAGAGCTCATAGGTGGTTTTAGCAAAGTAACCGGATACAAGATCAACTCCAGCAAATCACTAGCATTTCTTTACACCAGCAACAAATCCACAGAAGAAGAAATCAGAAAATCTCTCCCATTCTCCATCACTTCCAAAAGAATGAAATACTTGGGCATTAACCTTACAAAGGATATTAAAGACCTATTCAAAGAAAATTATCAAACACTAAAAAAAGAAATTATAGAAGACCTGAGCAGATGGAAAAGCATTCCATGCTCATGGTTAGGCAGAACCAATATAATAAAGATGGCCATTCTACCCAAAGCCCTTTACAGATTCAGTGCAATCCCCATCAAGATACCTATGGCATTTTTCAGAGATATAGATAAAGCAATTCTCAAGTTCATATGGAACAACAGAAGACCCAGACTAGCCAAAACACTATTCTATAGAAAAGAAGAAATAGGGGGTCTCTCAATCCCTGACCTGAAATTATATTACAGAGCTGTAGTAGCAAAAACAGCATGGTATTGATATCAAAAGAGAACCGAAGACCAGCGGAATCGAATAGAAGATCCTGAGACAAACCTCCATATCTTTAACTATTTGATATTTGATAAAGGGGGGAAAAGTATAGTGTGGAAGAAAGATAGCCTGTTCAACAAATGGTGTTGGACAAACTGGACAGCCATATGTAGACAATTGAAGCTGGATCCTTATCTTTCGCCATGCACAAAAATTAAATCAAAATGGATCAAAGACCTGGATATTAAGCCTACAACTTTAAATTTACTAGAAAAAAGAAGTCGGGTCAGCACTTCGCCTTATAGGAGTTGGCAGCTTCTTCCTTAACAAAACTCCTATGGCTCATGCTGTAAAATCAAATTTAAATGAATGGGATGCAATTAAACTAAAAAGCTTCTGCACAGCTAAAGATCTAGTCAAGAGCATCAAGAGAGAACCCACAGAATGGGAGAAAATTTTTGCCTGCTACCCCTCAGACAGAGGGCTAATATCCAGAATATATAGGGAACTAAAGAAACTAAAGTCCAAACTCGCAAATAATCCAATGGATAAATGGGCTAAAGATCTCAAAAGGAACTTCTCTCCAGTGGAAGTCCATAAAGCTCCTAAATATATGAGAAAATGCTCTACATCATTATCTACAAGGGAAATGCAAATCAAAACTTCAATGAGATACCACCTCACTCCTGTTAGAGTGGCAAAAATGAAAAATTCAAACAACAACAGATGCTAGAGGGAATGTGGGAAAAGAGGAACACTGTCACACTGCTGGTGGGACTGCAAACTGGTTCAGCCACTCCGGAAAACAGTGTGGAGAATCCTCAAAAAATTAGGGCTGGAATCACCTTATGACCCAGCTATCCCACTCCAGGGTATTTTCCCAGAAGAGCTAGAATCAGCATTCTACAAAGACACAGCTACATCAATGTTTATTGCAACTCAGTTTACAATACCCAAACTATGGAACCAACCCAGGGGTCCCTTTCTGGATGAGTGGATGAAAAAACTATGATTGATACACACACACACTGGAGTTCTACTCTGCTGTTCGGAAGAAAAATATCATGGTTTTTGTGGCTAAGTGGATGGAAATGGAAAAAATTATGCTGAGTGAAATATCTCCAAAACAGACTTAAGGACCAAATGTTTTCTCTCATATGTAGAAGCTAGAGTAAAATCTAAGATAGGATGAGAGACAGCTATGTTTATTAAGAATTTCACATAAGCAGGGGGAACCATAACTATGAAGGTGGGGGAGAAGGGAGGGAGAGAAAAAGAAAATGGAAGGAAACCAGGGGTTATCAAAATGGCTGGGTACACTCAACTCTCATGAGAATCCAAATTATACTCAGGGAGGCAGAAAAACTCAGAAATTCTAATAATTAAAATAATTAATATACATATGTATGTTCATTTCTAACAATAAGGGGGAATTACAGAGGAGACATGAGATTGGGGAATGGGTGAAGGGGAGGAGATCCTAGACCAGGATCAGGCTTAAGTTATATTGTCAACATCTATGTGTGTGTGAATATGTAACAGTGGTTCCCTCCATTATGTAAGACTACATCGAACAAATGAAAAGGAAAAATAAAGAATTTAGGTTTTAATTTCCTCTAGCCTAGTAAGCCTATTACAGCTATATTGATTTTCCATTTTTCTACTCGTTTGCTATTGTGTAGTTTCCTGTCTTGATTTCATTGTGATTTTAAACATATTTTATGATTTAGTTTAATTTTAATATTTTATGTAATTTATATATTAATCCACTTTTTCTAACTCTATGCTTTTCTACATGTAACTTTACACCACTATATTATCCTATTTTTGTTGCTTTCCCAAAACTGGGGAGATAGTTCAGAAAGAGAATAATTTATTTTATGAAGAAAGTGATAAATTCAGCAATGTGTCTCAAAATAGTACCATGGTCTTACACTACAAATAATTATGCCCTCAAATTAATTTAATGATACCCCCAGATTAATTAAATTAGCTTTAAAATGATTTTTATCAAATAAAGGCCAAAAAAGAAAATATGATGAAATATGTGATAAAATATAAAGACCCTTCTTATTACTTTGATTTCTCTCTCTAGTTGTTCATCATAGAATTGCAACTAAATATAATTAAACTCCAGAAACATTTATCAATGATCTTTAACATGTCATATGCTTCAGAAACTTCTCTAGGCTCTTAGCATAGAGTCTGAGTGGATCATCATCTTCACAAAACCTTTAGTCAATTGAACAAGCCAGGTGTGCCTATGCACATACATATGCACACACATATAGGGTAATGTAGCCTATGATTTAAAAAAACACAGCCTCTTATGAAAGCATTAAGTGATATTTACCTAGACATTTTGGATACAAGAGGGACATAATTGAAGAAGCAGCTTCTAAATTGAGAACAAAAGATTCTTTACTTAAGTTCTTTTCATTTTTCTCAATCTTTTTTGCCTTGGTTGTCTTCTTTCAAGTAAGCTAAATTTCCCAGCTTTCAATATCTGAATCTAAGACTAGATTTCACCAGAAATGCAAAGTCCTATCACCTACATGAGTTTATTTTCTTTGTACCCAGAGTTATCCAATTCTTATGCTGTATGGAATTCTATATATTGGTGGAAATTGTATCCTGTTTTTGGCACTAGACATATAATATGTACAACTATATGTGGAGATTATGATGATCCATACCACTTCAAATGGTGGAATTTGGGCAGGTTATTTGAATTCTCTAAGCATTGCTTTTTCTTTGCAGAATATTGATAATTACATCCATTTATTAGAAGGGTATCAAGTGAAATGTTGGCTACAAATTGATATAAACAGTGTATGTGTGTGTATGTGTGTATATATGCCAAGATTTTATGATTAAAAACTATTAGAATTATCAGTATTATCAATTATCTGGGTGCACAAATATTTCAGTATTTTCCATTGTGCTATTTGTATTACAAGAAATCCCATTGTAATTGTTATAAGTATATGAACACAACCCACCTGAAATGAAGAATGAACTCAGGACATATAACTCATATGTACATGCATGTATAACTGAATAATTCAAGATTATTGACCTCACTTGCATTTTATAATCTTTTCTATAGAATAATATTGGTAAACCAGTACTTTATAATGATTTTAAGTCCATACTTTATTAATTTGCATCATCAATTTATCTATCATTATCTAATCAGATTCCAGAACATGACCTGTTTTATCGTTTGCTTAGTAATTAAATTTTTTTTCTCCATAACTATTAATTTGCCATTTTCAGCCTGGATTTGAGGATATATTTTAAGTTAACTTTTTAGATAAATATAATGCTTTAACTTATTTCCCTATCCAAAAATGAAATATAAGATATTAAAATAACTAAATATTTATATTAATACTAGGGGACATAACTTTTATTAACTTTCCTCTAATTGATCCCTTTATTTTATTGAAAGCAAAACATTCATTTGAATACACATATGCATCTGTGTGTATGTGAATGTGTACATTTATATGTATGTGTGTCCATATGTGAAATTTCCTTCCTCAGAATAGCAAGTATATGCAAAACAAAGCTTGCTGCAAATTACAAATTTAAAAATCTATGTGAATAATGAATTTAATATTATGTCCCTTCAGAGAAACAATTTAGTCTAAGAAAAGGAATTCAATTATTCCAATATGAATCAAAGACATAGGGGAGGATATTTGTATCCCTGGAGAAAAATGAATATATTAAAGTTTATGACAGATAATTAGGTTATTTTCTAATGTAGTAATGTGATTTATCAGGTTTGAAACGTATATCACATGTAAAAATCTATAGTTTATGTAGAATTTGTTGAACCTGTATTATTGAATGCATATACATATAAAAATAGCACAGAAAAAATATACAAATTGTGATGGTTAATTTTATCAGCATGACTGGCTATGGACTGTTCATATAAAATATATTTATGGGTGTGTCTGTGTGTGCTTCTCAATAAGATTGGCCTTTGCATCAAAAGACAGTGAAGTAGTTTGCTCTCCTCTGTGTGGATGGGCAAAATCCTATCTGGGGAGGACCTGTATAGAAAAAAAGGCCAAGGAAGGAAGAATTCACTCCTTTTTTCCCACCTCAGTTTTGGATTTGGAAAATTTCATTTTATTCTTTCTGGCTCTTGGTCTAGCATGGAATTTATGTCAATGGCTCTCCAGGTTCTCAGGCCTTTGGACTTGTACTGAATTGCATTATTGGCTATCCTGAGCTGCTGGATTCAACAGGATTGTAGAGGTAAGAAGTTTGTGAGGCAGGAACAACTTCTCATAAGAAATCTTTTGTATCTTCTCTCTTTCTCTCCCTCTTCTGGTATGTTTATGTAAACACACACACACACACACACACACACACACACACACATCTGTTCTCTTTAGATCTCTACTACGCAAATGTATTCAGATTCTAGACATTTAACGACTATCTTTATCAGTCAATTTAGATAGTTGGAATACAAAGATAAATTAAAAAAAACTTTTACATAAGGAATTCACATTCTTTTTTTTAATAGAGAGGGACAGTGAGAAAGAGAAAGAGAATAAATTCTTATTCAGTTTTTCATGTGGCTTTCATTGCTATGACACTTCCTTGTATACTTTTTGCTGGGGTTGGAATTAGCATACTCCCGCATGCATGCCAGGTAAGAGCTGCAACTGCTGAGCCACCCCTCCAGCCCCATGAATTCACCTTCTTGATGGCTACACATATTTTATGCATTGCTCAAAAATATCAGGAAATATTTTAATCAAAATACAATTTATTAATATATATAATTGTCACATGCATTTATTAATATGCCAAAATAAATAAATATATACATATGGGCAATGAAGAGAGAGAAAGGAAATTCAGGCTGTGCCCCTGGGGAGCACACAACTGGCTCTTATACTTCCAGGAGATTCCCCTCTTGCAGTCAGACAGATCCACGTCAATCTGGAGACAATGGATAGGGTCTAAAACTGTCCAGCATGGAGTGATTGGTCTAGGCACCCCAAACCAGATATCACAGAACCATAGTAACTGCCCTAACTGCATTTGTAAAGAGGAAAATTCACAGATCAATTATAAAAACTTGACACATGAGAAACCCCAGGTGATTTCCTCTCTTGGAATTGCCTGCTCCATGCACTTGAGTCCATTTTGCTAAGTAGATTCCTTAAGATTTTCTATCTAAGTCTCTTGACTAAAATCTTTAAGAACAAAAGAACTCAGGAAACTTCAACCTTGTAATAAATGTATGTTTATAAGTAGATATGGAATAGAAAAATAAATTGAGAGGAAATAATTTAAAAGATAACCATAATGACAGGAGGCAATACATAGTACAGACAGACCATGGAATGACAGTAGCAAAAAGATTAGATTAGGAAAGTGCTACTCAAATTTATAGAGTTTTAAAGACTAATAAAAATAAGTTCTACAGTTGAAGCTAAAAGTCAAGGTTGGAGAAAATCAAAGAGAAAAACTGAAGTGTTAACATAATTTTTATTATTCATGGTTATTCATGTTATTTTACATGCAAATACATTCTAGTTCTAATCCTCACTTAGCTATAGGTACTTCAGTTACTAGAAACCCCAAAGAAAGGTAGTAAGTTCACAAACACTAAAGGAAGGACAAAAGGAAAAGGTCAGAATATTCATAATTCACAGAACAGAACAAAGAGAAACAACATTTTCTGGCCCATTCCAAAATTTATTTTTCAGGAATGGGACTGGCAATGCTTCTAACACCACCTTGGTCTTGTCAGCATCTTTTTCATTTGAATTGATTTTAGTATTGGCGTTCTTTCAATGAATGACCTTGTTGGAGAATGAGGACTGGATTAATGATGAAGATAATGGGTACTTAGTCCTGGCCACATGACTTTTGATGACACACTTTGCCTTCTTCACCTGCACAGGCTAAGTTTCTTCAAGTGTAAAATGAGAGAAAGAAGCTCAATGACCTTTCAAAGTCCTTTAGGCTCTAACAATTTAAATTCTATTATTCTTCGTTTTTCTTCCATTCTGACAGTTTCTCCTTTATAAGTTCAGAATGTTCTATCAAGAATGCTACAGAAAACACATTTTGAACCTGTAGCGAAGCAAGTAAAGAACTCAAAGCCACACAGTACAAAGTTATTAGCTAAAAAGTTTGCCCTCCAGCAACACAATCTCAGATTTATTAGCACCTCTAATTTTTACTTTCTTGCAAATGCATTTTCATTCTTTGTACTTAATAGGAATTGTTCCCATTAAATCATTCCAAAGCCCAGGTAATAAACCAATTCTTGTTACTTCAATTAATGCTATAATCATCAATCATCTTTAAAAAATAATACAATCAGCACAAAAGAACACCACAAATGACCTAACTATGTTGGAGAGTTTCTTTTTTTTTTAATTCATAAATAATTTTAATTGGAAATAATAGGCATGGCATTGTCCTGTTTTCCACATCAAATAAGATAAGTGTAGATTATTGGATGATTCCAAATACCAAACCATTTTAACATGTTCATGAAGTTCAAATGAAAAGCATTGTTGACATCAAATTGAAAACTTCATAGCTTCTATCTACTTCGCTTTATATCTTACAAAATTGTTGTGCTAATATTCTTCTACTGTTGAAAATAAATGGATGTACAGTAAATCAAACATTTTTGTTAACTAAAGAGTTTTATGCAGAACAATCAATTTTAAATTCTCTTTTAGAAGACTTTAATGAACACATTAAATAAAACCTAAATTCATAGAAACCCTGCCTGTGTTGGAGAGTTTCTAAGTAAAGGTCGATAGTTTCAAAAATAAAAACACTAGACACAGTATATCATTTTGCTACTTCTGCATGTTGGTCTTCATTCAGTAGAAGGCCTATTATTTTCTTCCCTTTCTAAAAGAATGCATAAAGACAGAAAGAAATTGCCTATTAATTTCTAATTTTCCCCTTAATATCTTTTTTTCTCCTGAAGCTCTCATATTGTATGAAACTTATGCCAATACCTACATTGAATTATCACAAAGATTAGAGTTCTGTTTTTATCTTCCTACATAGGAAGAGATTACTCTTGTTTCTAGAGAAGCAATATCTGTTAATTTTACAAAGAAGAATATTGTATGGGGGAAAGAAAGATATGTGCACCTGGGATATTACTTTCTAATTTATGACTGAGCATCCCCTGAAATGATAAAAACACAATTTTATCCCTTTAGAGAAAGGATGAAGCAAGAACTTTAAAACTTTCTTTCTATACATAAATTATCACCCAAAGGCCCCAAAGAGTAAATACTTTTATAAGCTATAAAATGAAAAAGTTACTGCAAGAAATCAATTCGAACTCTGATTCCTAGTGATGACTTATTAAGAGATTCCCCATGCATAAGATATATAACAGACTCATTTCTGAAAAGGAAATATTATCAGGTTAAAATGAAAATATAGATAAACTTTCACGGTTTTGCTTAGTTTACCATGTAGGGTATCATTCTATAAAAACTGTATAACAAGGCAAGCAATGTTTCTCTCACTGGAGAAAGACTAAACTGATATTATGTTTACATTATAAGATCAACTATAATAATGTGCTAAATAATCTTACTTCTAGAAATAATGCTTTAACTTTTGAATTGTTGCTTCCCTTACACATTTATTTTTTTACTTAATATTTATTCAGTATCTTCTCATTGTGGTTAGGTTTTCCCTTTCTTCTTTTATTACTTAGTCCCTTAAAATCCATACCAAGGTTTCATTTCAAATGCTCCCGGTAATCATTATATTGTAGTTTTGTGTGTTGGTCAGAGTTTAGTCATTGTAACAAATGTCTAAAATAATCAGCCTATAAAGATAAAAGGCTTATTTTGGTTCACAGTTTCAAATGATTTAGTCCCTTGTCATTTTGCTCCATTCCTTTTAGGCCTGTGGCGAGGAGATATGTCATGATGGGAGCATGCGGCACAGGAAGTCTGTTCAGCTCATGCCCAGGAATCAGAGAGATGGGAAGATACTTGAAACATCATGCCACCAGTGACTTAAGACCTCCCACTAGTCTCACCTTTTAAAGTTTCTACTGTGTCCCCATAGTGCTAAACTGGGAATAAGCACTTAACACCTGGGCCATTGAAAATCCCATATTCAAACTCTATCACTCAGTTTCTCAATTAGCTTTGAATTATTCTATGAGAATTTCTTTGAATTATTCCTTCCACTGACTATATTGTATAGACTGTAAATTATTTCCTATTATCCTACCTCCTTCCTTATAAAATGCAATAGCTTAAGTTTAGCTAAGCTAAAAGAATATATTTTCATATCACTTAACGTTAAATGCAATGATGTGATTATATATGGACTACAACATATAGGAAAATATAATGTGATAGTGCCAAGGAATATTCAAAATATGAGCAGCAGCAGAGACTTTCCTCTTTTGATAACAGAAGGTTTACATAATATTAACCTCCTGTCAATAACCAATATAAATTTTAGGTATATAGTCACTTCTAAACATCCTCACACTTAATGCTTTATAAAGTCACTATGAACATTTAATTATTGAATATTTAATAATTGTGTCTAGAGGAAATATGTAATGCATGTTTATGTATATGCACATATGTATAATATACATGTTTATATACTATATGTTTGCAGAGATACAAAATATATTTCACATTGATCTATCCCTTAAAAAATATCATTCAGGTAGATTCTGCTGTCTTTGTATCTTTATAGAAAATTAGAGGAGTTAAGTGATTTTCCTGGGAAAGCAGATATTATCAGATGTCAGATTGGGATTTCAATTCCCATCCAACTGATGCTAAAACTGGAGCTTCTTGAAAAATTCTGCACTTTCCCCTACTGCCTCTGTCCTCCAGTACGAAATATGAAACCAGAAAGTAAAACACTGGTTCCTTCCACCACAGTTGACAACTTAAATTTTTCAGCACGCTGTACACCTCCACTAATGATTTAGAAGGCACCAAAAGTATTGATTTGGGATTATAAATTTTAACACATAGGGTAATTCACAAGCACAGAATCTATGAAAATTGAGGATCAACTATAAGAAAGTACTTTTGAAGGTACTAGTCTTTGAAAGTAGGAAAACACTGGAGGAATATCCACTGAATAAAGGAATTTTGCCAGAAAGCATTTACATTTATCTGCAGTAAGCAGCAGTATTATTTATCTAAGAAGTTAAGTTCAGAATTTAGGGCTCCCAGAATATCAGGAAAATGAACACACAGGAAGGAAAGGAGAAAAGAAAGAGACTAGAAAAGGGAAATAATATAGTTTAACAGAATCAAAAGTGCTTCCCCTCTTCAAGAACAAGGCAAAACATCCATTTGCCTCACTTACTTTTAATATGGAACTGAAGGTCTTAACCAGGGCAAAAGTCAAGAAAAAGAAGTAAAAGACAAATATTGAAAAGGAATTTGTGTTTATTCTCAGACAACATGTTGATCAATGCAGAAAAGAAGCACTAGATTTAAAAACTGGATTTAACAAGGTCACAGATATAGGTTAATAAAAAATAATAATTATATTTTCACATATAAATAGTCAACAATCGCAAAATGAATTACGAATGTATACAATTTAGAGTAGAATCACATAGATGAAATTAAACACTTAAAATTAGCAAAACCTATGCAAGACCAGTGGACTGGAAACTATTTTAAGAGTTGCAGAGAGTAATTAAAGAAGATATACATGAGTAGATATTCCAGGTTCACAGTTGTACATTCTGTATTATCAGCTCATACCAAGTTACTTTATACTTTTAGTGACATACTAATCAAAACCGAGCAGGCTTTCTTTTTAATTGAAAGTTTCTAAAATTTGTATGTAAATGCAAATGACATAAAAGAGAAAACAATTCTTTAAAAAGAGCAAAATTGGAAGACTTATACCACCAATTTACATATAGCTACCGTAATCAAACTAATATGGTGTCATCATGAAGATACACAGAGAAATTAATGGAAGAGAGTATAGAACTAATTCTAAACATGGCCAATGATTTTCAACAAAGGAACCAGAGTTATCCCAAAACGAATAGATAGCTTTCATACCAAATAATGCTAAAACAACTAAATACATTTAGGAAAAAAGGTGAACTTCAACCTGTACTTCAAATCACAAACACAAATATATTAGTAAAGTTTGGATGTGGAATGTCCCCAAAGGCCCATGTGTCAAAGGTGTGGTGGCCAGCTTGTGGCACTACTGGGAGGCCAGGGTACCTTCAAGAGGAGGGGCCTAGTTGGGATAAGTAAGTGATTGAAGTATGCCCTTTAAGTGGACAGTAAGTCCCCAACCCCTGCTTTACTCTTTCTTTTTGCCTTTCAACCAACATGGGGTGAATAGGTCTCCTCTGCCACATGTTCCTGTTATGCTGTCACAAGCCCAAAGGAAAACAGTCAAGCAACCACGGATTTAAACTTTGAAAGCATGAGCCAAAAATAATTTTCCTTCTGTCTTTTTTTTAGAGAGGGACAGTGAGCAAGAGAGAAAGAATCAATTTTATTTAGCTTTACCTTTGGCTTCCATTGCTCTGATGCTTCGTTGTGTGTGTGGTGCTGGGATTCAAACCTGCATCCTTGGGCATGACAGGCAAGTGCTGAAACCACCAAGCCACAGCTTCAGCACAACTTTTCCTTCTTTTAAGTTGATTATCTCAGGTATTTTGTCAGTAATAGAAAGCTGACTAGCACAAATTCATATTTCTGAGCCTAAAATAAAAAAACAAAACAAAAAAACTAAGCATTCAGAGTAAAACAGGAAAGAATCTTGCTGGGGTAGTGAAATATATCTTAGAGAAGAAAAGGAACACAAACTGTTAAAGAAAGAAATCACAAATTGGACTTTACCAAAATTCAAATTGCATATTTTTCAAAAGTCTCATTAAGAAATTAACATATATATATACATATATATATATGTATGTATATATATATACACATACATACAGAAAAGAAAAAAATGCTTGCAATATATATATTAGAAAAGGTTTATGTCCATAAAATATAAGGAATTTTAAAGCTTCAATTTATAATAATACTACACATAATAATAAGAGCAACTTGATATAAATGGGTAAAAAAATATTTACCAGGGTCTTCAAAAAGATATTTAAATGAACTATTAGGACATGAAAATATCAATCATCAGAGAAATATGAAATAAAATTGCAAGATATCATTGTAAATTTCAAGAATGTATTGAGCTTCTAGAGCCCTTATGCATTATTGGTGGGAAGGTAAAATGATGCCGTCACTTTGGCAGTGATTTTTTAGTTCCTTAACAAGTTATGCAACTTACTATATGAATCACCCATTCTGTTCTTCAGCACTAACACAAGAAAAATTTTAAAAAATATGCTCTATAAGAACTTCTACAAGAAGGCCTCCAGCAGCTTTAATTTTATTAGTCCAAAGCATAAAGAATACAATTTGTTCTCCAGAAGTCAATCGAAATCTATATTCATTCAATGGGATAATATTCATAAATAAGAATAATAAATACTTTACAATGACACAAACCATCACAGGGATTAATATAGTAAGAGACTGCATTAATATGGAATTCTGCAGTCACAGGATTAATTTATATAACAGAAAACATATTGCTCCTGGAGCAGTGGCTGTGAAGGATTCACTGTAAAGGTCATGAATGATTGTTATAAGATGAAATTTTCTGTATCTTCACTTTTATGGTGATTTCATATGTATTTATATTTTCAAAACTAATCAAATGGCCTACTTATAATGTTTACATTTTATTTTATGAAATTGTTGCTTTAAATTGCTTGAATAAAAACAGTTAAGTATATATTATGCTTTGCAATTTAAAAAAAAGACAATCAGAAATGAATGGTAACAGAACCGCCTTTCGACCCAGTTATCCCACTCCTGGGTATCTTCCCAAAAGAGCTAGAATCAGCTTACTATAGAGATACAGCTTCATCAATGTTTATACCAGCTCAATTTACTGTAGCTAAATTATGGAACCAACCCAGATGCCCCTCACTTGTTGAATGATTCCAAAAACTGTGGTACATATATATAATGGAATACTACTCAGCTATTAGAGAAAATGATATTATGGCATTTGCATCCAAATGGATAGAGATGGAAAAAAATTGCTAAGTGAAGTATCCCAGACTCAGAGACTCAAGGGCCGAATGTTTTCTCTCATTTGTGGAAGCTAGAATATAAGCGGAAACAGTACGTTAGATGGTTAACCTAACAATTACCTCGGCATGTATGAATTCTTACATGATCATGGGGAACTGTGCTTTGGTTCCAGGGGGACATAAGGAGGAGGTAGGGATAGGGGAAGGGAATAGGGACGACATCAAGGAGTCCAGAGGGAGATAGTATGGGGGAATCTAATCTGAGGGGAACCTCTGATTTCCATGAGAAGTCCAATTAACTTAGGGCTTAAGTAAAGTGAAACATGGAACCATGAGGAACCCAAAGTAGGGAAACCATGGTATGGCACCAGTATTGGTTTGTTCTGTCAATATACTTTTGTTCTTGGTTGTTTGACAATGAACCCCTCCTAGTTGTAAGACCTTGTTTATTCAATAAAAATTTTTAAAAAAATGAATGGTAACTTTAAAATTTTTTCCATTAAAAAAGTGACTTGCTAGCTAAGTTCAAAGACTAGAAACCAAAAGTCTACATATTCTAAATAAGAAAATTTGATGGATAATTTCCAGCAAATTAATTTATATAATAATTTATAATATATAATTTCATTCTTACCAATCCTGGATTTGTTTGATGGCTACAGACACACCATGTAGGAAATATGTATTTTAAATATTGAGTAGATCCCCATACAAACTATGAGAGCTAAGAGTAGAACATGATAAATAAATCTCTTAATCAATGTAGTCCCATAATTCCCTCTTAATAACTAAAGTATCTGACATGCTCATATGCAACATACATGCTGAACTGGAACCTCAGCCATCAATAAAACTGGCGTCTATCAAATATATTCCTCTTTAGAGCAGACAAAAACCTAGTATGAGAATCCATCACAGGCTTACCTTCATGATTATCAAGGTTTAGATGCCCCAAAACATAAAACATGCATGAATTGTTAAAACTCCTTCAGAGAGGAACTGTTTCGAGCTTGATGACAAATTTAAATTAGTTGAAAATGAATACTATCAATGTAATATTATCTTAATAAAGACTATAGATGATATTGCAATGAACTTTTCTAGTGATTTTCAAAGCAGTGCATCAAAAAGATTTATGAATGTTAAGAGAAAAAACCACACTGTACCCCACAAAATGTACTGTTTTTATCCACCCACTAACTAAATAACTTTTAAAAATGATTGATCAGTAGCATCAACTTTTCAAGAATGAAAAATTATATGAGGAAAATTATTTTAAGAAGGAGGAAAACTATAGGAAGGAAAGAAGAGGGGAAGAGAGAGAGAGAGGAACAGTCAAGAAGGAATTGAAAGCAAATCTGGAGAAAGAGAAAAAGGAAGAGGAAGGATAATGAGAGAAATGAAAGAGAGACACAGAGAAAGGAGGGAAAGAGTGTTAGAAACAGTTCTAAAGGTTCTCTTTTCAGAATAAAAGAACAAACAACAAAGGAAGATGCTGAGAAAGGTTAGGCAATCAGGGTCTATTAGACTTTGAACAAATAAGAAGAAGAAAAGAAATGACCTTGGTAGTAGTGGGGATTAAATTAGTAAGTAAGAGCTGCTTGCACACCTAGATCACTCACCTTAGGAAGGTCTTCCCACCATGAGAGAACAAAGGGAGGTAGAGACAACTAAAGATGCATTTCTTTAAATAACACAATAAGAGATAGTAACACCTAGGTAACCTCAAGAATGACTGTGAATTGTGCACCCCATAGTACTCAGCCAATGAGGAACCCAGGGAGAGACATTGCACTCTCGGGGATAAAAACCTGGTGCACCTGCTCACCAGACAGACACCCCATCTAGCAAGACTGTCACTAATGTCTCACTTCCACTGTGCCTTATGTCTCCCCTTCTATTCTGTGAGTTTGGGCAAGTGAGCTTGTTTCTCAAAAGAAGGAAGAAGAAGGCAGAGGAAGCAATGAAAGGGGAGAAAAGGGAGGAAGAAGGGAGCAGAGAAAGAAAAGGTTGGAATAGAGTGGAGTAGAAAGACCAACATCATAATGCTATGTTTATAGAGCATTTACTGCATCTTAGGTAGATACTTCTCTGAAGCCCTCAAATACATGAAAACACAATATTGATATGATACTGATATTTTTTTTTCAGGAGAATATTGCCTAAAATGTAAAATGAGATAGAATATCATGTGAAAAAATTGGAGTATTGCTCAGCTTATAAAGAAGAATGGCATTATAGCATTTGCCAATAAATGCATGGAACATGAGACCATCATACTAAGTGAAATTAGCCAATCTCAAATAGCCAAAGGTCAAATGTATTTCCATTATTAAAGGAAAGAGACAATAATGAAAGAGCCAGAAAATTCCAGGTAGACAAATTATCTCCAAATCAAGGTTTGTCATTAGCAACAACCCTTAACAATATAACTATACTCTTCTCACATAGAAACACGGCATAGTATCCCATAAATGCATACAAATATCATTTGTCATTGTAAAATAAAAATTTAAAAGCAAGAGTCCTCAGAGACATCAAATCCTTTTCTGCAATTTAGCCTGGACCTGGTCTTACCAGATTTGATAGGCTGTTTGGAAAACTAGTCTTCTACTATGAGTTACTTTTGCTGCTCCACACATCATATAAGCATCCTGATTTTTCCTGCTTTAATACAATACCAAAACTTTAGTGACTTAAAAACAACACAAGTATAGTATATTACAATTATGGAAGTCACAAGTCTGAAATAGGTCTTACCCAGCCAAAGTCAGAATATTGGTGAGACTGAATTCCTCCTCAAAGCTCAAGGAGAGATTCTATTTCCTTGATTTTCCCAGCTTCTGGAGGCTACCTCCTGAACTTTTGGCTTACATTCTTCTACAAAGCCAGCAATAAACTGGGCTTGAAGGCACAGGCCTATAATCCCAGCAACTCAGGAGGCTGATGCAGGAAGATTGCAAGTTTAACGCCAGTCTCAGAAACTTTGTGAAGGCAAAAGCAACTTAGACCCTTTCTCGTAATAAAAAATAAAAAGGACTAGGTATGTGACTTAGTGGGTAAGTGCCTGAGTTCAATCCCGATACCCATCCCCAAATACGTTACATCATCTGTCATTGACTATTGCACTTCCATCTCACTTTTAAGGACCTTGTGATTAATTATAACAACCCATCCAGAACATATGGGATAATCTTCTGAGCTCAAGGTCAATTGATGAATAACCGCAAGTCAGCAAAATCTAGTATCTATTCAAAAGGCACTTGTTTAAAATTTTCTTTTTCTATTATTCACTAAATTTATTACATGTTGCAGTTATAAATTTAGTTGTATTACTATTATTTGTCAATTATTGGGTAAGCCCCTTACTGTCTCTGAGCTTCAGGCTTCTCATTTTTACATTGGAAAGATAATAATTTCTCCAGTTTTTTCACAGTACATGAAGGTGACTTTTGAAATATCTAAACCTCACAGAAATATAGGGATTTTTGCAATTAGGTTACAGTATTAGTCATCATTTTCATTGCTTTGACCAAAACAATCAACAAGAACAACTTAAAGGAGGAAAGGTTTATTTTGTCTCATAGTCCCAAACATTTAGTTCATGATCCTCTAAGTCAATTGCTCTGGGCCCAAGATGAAAGAGGACATTATGGCCAAAGACAGGACAGGAAAGCAGCTTACCTTATGGAGATCAGAAAGCAAAGAAAAGAAAAGGGAAAGGAGCTGCAGGAAGATCGACCCTCCTAGGGCACACCCTCATTGATTCATCTCCTCCAGCCATAAACTGCCTGCCCATAGTTACCACCAAGTCAATCCATTCGCACTAGAATGGACAGATTAGGTTACATCTCTCGTAATCTAATCATTTCAACTCTAAACATTCCTGCATTAACATAGTTGCTTTTAGAGGACACTTAATGTACAAACCATAACAGCTATATTTACTAAATTAAAAAGAACAACCTTGGAAAATATAATACAGATCCAAATTGTAGACTTGGATGTATTGAGGTCTACACATTTCTTTCTCTTTGGTTTGTCTAGGAATTTGTTGGAAGTGAATTAACAAAGTTTTACTTTCATTGTAGGCTTTTGTCTGCAGTTTTTTCCATCACTGCATAGCACAGCTTGTAGCCAACATCTCAGGTGGCTTTTCAGAGGAATTGATGTCAAGGAAGTTGCAACCAGCTTAATATTCCCAGTATTTAGTAAGTGACATTCAGAATCCTACTCCTAATGCCACTGCTCCAAACCTTGAGATTAGTCACATTCCTTGAGAGAAAATCAAGAAATTAAAAATTACCTTTACACGTGCAATGAATGTTGGGAAATAACAGAGAGATACAATATTTTGTCTGCCTAGTTTTATAAAGTAGAATTGCAAATAAAAGCAAAAAATATTTTGAAATATCTTTTCAACTCTCAGTTCCCCAAATTTGATCACAACTCACTAGTAGAGAAAAAATAGGATAATTTCAAAAATGGTGGTTCTCAATTGTGGAAGGTAATGGCAATTCAGGAAAATGTTATCTGTGTGCATTACAGTTATGTAATACTTATCTTGCTGTATTTTATAGATCTGCAATTCATCTTACTTTGTGCTCTGAGATTATTGCCTAGAGGAATAAGAACATAGAAATGTAGTGTTTTTGATTAATGTCTTTGAAGTATTTCTTTTGGTGAACCACACTAAAATTATCTTTTTCATTTAATGTTTAATAAAGCCACAGATGATATATGCCTCAATTGCAACATAAATACTGCATATGGTATTTCTGAGAAAGCAATTACTTACTACATTTAAAGAAAAGCATAGTTTAAAATTTTTCTAACTTTCATCACCCCCAAGTGTTGTTTTGGTCATCATTTCCCCTGTGCATTCAAAATCTACTGCTAATATTGCCAGTAAAGGGCCACATTGAGTAGTGAAACTGGAAAAGAAATTAAAGGACTACCAAAGGGAAAAATTAGTGACAATTATTGCCTGCTAGTCAAGCATGTACTTTTCTACTATAGTTGCAATTGTGAAAAACAAGAACGAAGTGATGGAAGATACTTCATTGAAAGCAATGAGACTGACAAGAACTCCTAATGATCTGAATCAAAAAACAGACGTACACAAGTACACCACTTTCAGTGTCATGAGAATATGACCAAAAATGTTTATTTGTGATGTGAAGAAAAGGCTGGACCTGGATACCATGCTAAACTCACTGTTCATCTCTGAGTGGCTTAAAATCAATAATTATTATTTATGGAAAAATGTGTGGTGAGTCTGCAGATGCTAATGTGAATAGCTTACACAC
>PVKS010007575.1:0-72264 GCA_004027875.1 Aplodontia rufa | reverse complement strand
TTTTTTTTTTTTTTTTTTTTTTTTTTTTTTTTTTTTTTTTTTTTTTTTTTTTGAGGAGTAAAAGGAGTAGGATTTATTTAGGAAGAAGAGCAGAGACTCCGCAAAGCGGAGGGGCACCTGGAAGCAGGACACCGTCTAATGGAGGTTAGGCCAGAGCTTATATAGATTTTGGGTATGAGCATAATGAACATTCATGCAAAGCAGACATTGAGAAATGCATCAACTCCATTGGTCAAAATCTATGTAAAACAGGCATTGACACTGGTCAAGATCACCATTGGTTAAAACAAAAGGTGGCAAATACTTCCTAGTATCCACCTGTGACCACCCCCATCTTAGTCAGGGACTAGGGTGAGCCTCAAGGTCTTTTTGCATTTGAATGCCCTGAGCACACCCTGTCAATCACTCTCTGCCTCTGCCAGCTATCTCTTGATAGGGGCCCTCTGTCCTGACTACCTAGCCATTTCACTGTCTCTCCTAAACCATCTCATTCCTCCCTCTGCCGTTAGGGAAAAAATGGGCGATGACCATTCTGGCTACTTCCTGCTGATATAGGGCGTAGAATGGGGACGGCAGTCAGGGACCTTTTCCCAGAGGCCTTTCTATAAGGACCCCAATAGAAGCAGAGCTTGATTGTGGATTCCCTGTGTAATGGCCTCTTGCTGGTCAGGACAACTCAGACATCCATGGTGACAGGTGGCAAGTGACTGGACAAGGCCTTCATCCAGTAGGAACATGTTAACAGGATAAACAAGACACCAAAATATTAGTTTTTAAACTGTTAGCACAAAAGCAATCATAATTAGCCATTTCCTCAAAAGTTTGAAAACAGTGACTTTAAATCTTCGGTGGGGGCTATTTATGACTTTGGAAATATTAGTAAAGTTGTTAAAAACATAGCAGTTAGTCCCATGTGATTCTGTAAACATTTATTCTTTAGTGTTAATTTTTGCCTGGTAGAGATATTTTCTTTGGCTGTGTAACTTCCCAGTTTTATTTACCTTTGAGAGAATTAATAAGCATAAACCTTGAGCAATGTTTAAAAAAAGCCATTGTCTCTGTTGTTAAATGTCCATGTAGGACCAAGCATTGGTTATACTCTCCTGCCAGGTGTTTAAGACCAATTTGACCAAAAATGATCTTGTTCCTATCTATTGCAACAAGTCAGCTGAAATTTACCAGGGTCATTCATGGTGAACTTGTGAAAAGCCTCTTGGCTCTTTTACTAGTGGTGCCATCTGCCAGGATACGTCAGGGTCTTGCTAACCACATGTGGTTTCCCTTGGAAGCATCTGGGACATTGCCCTTCAATGATTATCCTCTTTGCAGAATGTCCACTGGTTGGCCTTCTGTTCTCTAGGGTCATCTGATCCCCCTGATCGGGAGGTCTTGTTACCCAGAGTTGTGAAGCCTATAGAAGTTCCATTGTGCCCCGAGTTTTGCTGACCAAACAGGGCAAGGGTCAAAACATTGACTATTTTCCTTAACCCTTTAACTGTCTTAACTGATTTCCTTGATTTGGTGTTAAACAACCAGCAGGCCAGTTGCACCAGTCTTAGAAGTGGACATATTAAGTCACAGTTTAATTAGGATCAATAACAGTGCTTGAAATTAGTAGTATATCTTATCTGTCCTGTAGGTGATGGCATGTCTTAACTCAGGTTCTTCTGTTAGAAGTAGTACTTCTGTAAAACACTAATAAGCAACAGTTTTAAAGATTTGCAAGGAATATACAACAAGGAATTAACAGGGGTAAATACATTTAGGAAACAGTGTTAATGATCAGGAAAACAGTCAAAGCAGACAGATAAGTCAGGCTTTTAAACGGCAGTGACCCTTTTATGTCAGATGCAGTTACTCTGCCTGTAAACCTACATAAAGTTACACAACATTTAGACAAAGCTTGAACATTGTTTGACCATAAGAGCAATCCGTTAACTGATTGTGTCAATTATATTTAACTTAATGTAACACAAGCTTTTGAGATTTACCTTCCATAAACCTTTTGCGACTTACTTAGACATTATATTTTTTATCCATAAACATTTTTTAATTTTAATTTTTATATCAAAGCAAATGTCCATGCCTATAACCTTTTATTTTTTTTACTTGTTGATTTTTTTTAAATCTGTATTTTGATACAATGCTGATGAAACTTTTATTGTTTTTAATTACTTTAAGGTGAGATTATTTAAGTCAAAGCAGTTGAAAAATACAAAATGAAATTGCCAAGAGAAATGGTACCAGTGCTCATTTTTCAGTAGTTATGTGCTAAATACAGGGGTATTTAATGTTAAGTAGACAAAATTCCCAAAGCTCAAAGAACCTGCAAACTAGTGGAAAAATCAACAACAGGTATTTCTTTGGATACAATAGAAAAAAGTGTCATATTCAAGTTACCATCTGAATGTTGTGAGCAACGGTTAGCTAGCTAAAAAATGACTGTGATAGGAAATGCATGAGAAGATTATATGAAATAACAAGGAGGAAAATTAAATGGTGAATGTAAAGGTAACTTCATAATTTATTTAAGATGCAGAAATAATGGTGAGGAATTATAAAATGTGAGGTTTACGATGCAGTTAGAAATGTTTCAGGCTTTGAATAACATTTTTGTTTTGGGGAAAATAGTGATCCAAAATTAAAACCCAGGGAAGGATATGAATTAGGGAAATCACTGGATAATATTTTCATTAGAGGGGATCTCTCTGTCAAACTATGGAGAAGTAATAGAAGCAGAAAAGACTCCTTGTCTTGGCAAAGATCTTCTTCCATTCTGTAGGCAGTCTCATTATGATCTTGCTTCCTTTGTTTTGCAGATTTTTGATTGGATGCAATTCCATTTTTAAAATTTTATTTCTTACACTGTAAGTGTCTTTGTATATATTATTACTCATCTATTCTCTGGGAATGATGAGAAATTAGATTTTTTTGGATCATTGTTGCACCACAATGCCAAAAGAACTAAACTAAATATCAGTTCAAAATGTATGCAAAAAATAATGAATGAATGAATTAATAATATCACTTAGGTAACTAGCTGAATTGTGGTATACATAACTGAAATAATGAATCAATGTTATTTAGTTTTTTACATAGCTTTCATTGCTCTGATACTTTATTGTGTATATCATTCTGAGGTTTGAACCCGGGTCCTTCCACACAGCAGGCAAGCACTGTAACCACTTAGCCACCATTCCAGCCTCAATTTCACTGTTTTTAAAAGCTGAGTAGAAATCTATTGTGTGTGTGTGTGTGTGTGTGTGTGTGTGTGTGTGTTTCACAACTTCTTAATCAAATCATTTAGTGATTAGCATCTGGGTTGATTCCATAATTTAGTTATTGTGAATTGTGCTGCTATATGCAATGATATTACTGCTTCACTGTCCCATACTGATTTTAGATTTTTTGGGAAAATACCCAGGAGTGGGATAGCTGGGTCATATGGTGATTTCATCCCTGGTTTTTGGAGGAATCTACTATTCTGGATTCCCACCTCCAACATCTGTATAAGTGTTTCTTTCTCCCCACAACCTTGAGAGCACTTATTGTTGCTTGTATTCTTGATCTTTGCCATTCTGACAGGGGTGAGGTGAAATCTTAATTTTCATTTTCATTTCTCTGAATGCTAGGTAGATTATTTTTTCATTTATTTATTGACTATTTCTTCTATTGAAATGTTTCTGCTTACTTCTTTTGCCAATTTATTGAGTGTATGCTTTTCCTTTTTGTGTTAAATTTGAGTATATATTATGGATGTTAGTCCCCTATCAGAGGGTGTAGATAGTCAAGATTTTCTCCCATTCTATAGGGTCTCTTTGCACATGCAGACACAGGCTTGTGGATTTGGTTTGTGTCTTCTATTCTATTTCTTTGATCTTCATGTCTGTGTTTAAAAAATGTCATCCTGTTTTTGTTACTATAGCTCTGTATTATAATTTTAGGTCAGGTATTGTGAAACATCCTCCTTTGCTTTTCTTGCCTACTATTGCTTTGTCTCTTCTGGATATCTTATTCTTCCAAATAAATTTAATGATTTTTTTCTAATTCTGCGAAGAATGTCATTGATATTTTGATGGGAATTACATTGAATCTGTGTAGTGCTTTTGGTAATATGGCCATTTTGACAATATTAATTCTTCATATAAAAGAACATGAAATGTCATTCTATATTCTAAAGTATTTAAAATTTCTTTCCTCAGTGTACCATAATTTTCATTGTAGAGCTCTTTTACATGCTTGGTTAAATTAATTCCTGTGTGTGTGTGTGTGTGTGTGTGTGTGTGTGTGTGTGTGGTTAATGTAAATGGGATGGTTTTTCTGATTTTTTTCCTTGGAAGAATCACTGTGGGAGTATAGGGACACTGTTGGTTTATGGGTGTTGATCTTATATCCTGCTACTTTACTAAATTCATTTATAAGCTCTAGAAGTCTTCAAGTGGCGATTTATTTTTCCATTTTCTAGTATTTTTGACGGTCTTCTTCTTGCACATCAGTTGAAGTGTATTCCTCTTCCTTTTATTTTGTTTCTGTCATTTTTTGTTTAATTATATTACTTTTTCCATGATTTTCTCTGGATTTGATATCTGGGTAGATGCCAAGGGATAGGATGAGTTTCTTCTCTGATTGTTCTTCCTTGTGTCCTTGTTGATGGATTGGGGGTTTTGTGTCCTCTCTTCTTTGAGTTGGAGTACTGTCAGAGAAAGCTTAGTTCAGAAGGAAAATCTCTAACCTGTGAATTTTGTCCATGTAGATTCCCAGCAGCTCACACAATAGGGAGAAACAAACCATAGCAACAATCAATGCAAACAATATACAGCATTAAACTGATTACCTGGTTCCCTCAATGAAATCTACATTGATAACTACCATAAAAAGTCAGAAATGGTAGGGAAAGCAATTGCCATCAGTGAAAACAATAAGTAATTATGAAGTATATCTGGCATTAAAGCAAACCACATTGTCAACTATGGCATCCACAGTAGTAATATTTGCAACAGCATTAATGGTTGGGGAAGGACTGAAAAATAATAAGAAAACAATTTGGGGAAAATAAAAAGTGATAGGAAGGTAGAAAAGAGCTTACAGTTTTTAAAAGTGAACAGAGAGAATGTAGAAGATATGAGTAGGATGTGATGATTATAATGAAGGTGGAGAAAAATAGAAGTAACAAAGTAAGGGAAGAGTGAACAAGAGAACAATAGAATGTGGTTGGTACCAAAAGGAAAGAGAAGGAGAAACAAAAGAAACAACAAAGGGGAAACCATACAAAACAAAACCAAATGATACTAATTAAAAACTCAATTCTCAAAAGATAAGGAAAAATATCTACATTTTAAAAAAAGCTAAAAAAACCTACAAATATGTATACATGTCCATGAACCAATTTACACCATAAAAACACATAAATAAAAAGAAAATTTTTTCCTAATGAAAAAAATTTAAAGAATTGCTTATACTTAGATGGTCATAACTGTAAAGGAGTGTAGATGATCACTGTCTAGCCTGATTAATTTTCCTTTCATTTCTTCTTGAATTATGTACTGGGAGCAAGACCTGAGAGTTGTGTTAGAATGACCCGGCATGCTATTAAACAAACATACAGATGGAGGTGGGTGAGTGAGGCAGACTTTACTTCAGCACTGAAAGGCAGAAGAAAATGCCCACAACTGAAGGAATCCATGGAATTTATTCTCAGCCTGACCTAAATGCTTCCCTTCATCCTTATTGGAGGAGCTCAGGGGTATAATTTACATGATTGGCTAATATTTGATGGGGTGGGTGCAGGAAATAAGGTAACAGGAAATAGATAAGTGGGATATAGGAAGAAGAGGTCATGGGAATTAGGTGAGCACTGAAGAAAGGTCAGAAGAAATAGGTAGGTGGGGTATGGAAAGTGAAAAGTAGGTGGGGTACTGGAAGTTGGTGGTACCTACAAGTTTAAGGAGACATATGTTGGGGAGTTTTAAACATGGCTTCCTCCTAGCCTCACAGTTCCCTGACTTGAGGTATCTTCCATTTGTATGCAAACCTTCAGACTACATTCTGAAAATGGACCATCAGACTTCCTATTTCTCACAGTTGTTACTCCAGTCCTCTTTTAGTGTTGTTTACCAAGCTGCCAGATTGAGTTAAAAAGTTTCTCAGCTTCCCTTGGAGTTAGAATGGAATGGAAAGCACAGTTGGTTGGAGTTTTGTCTGTACTTGTTTGGACCAGATGGATGCACACCCAGGGTGGGGCCTGTGCAAGATTCTGTAAGTGGAGTCTTCATAGGTGCAGCGTGGGTCTAACCAGGCATCAAGTGCTTTACTGAATGGTGACTGCTATGGAGAGATTGGATCAATGCACTACTAGGGGCTAGCTGCTTCCAGTCTCTGCTGGAAGTCTGGGTCTCAAATGTCTCCCTAGGATTCTACTGATGCACTAGGGGAGTCAATCCTTTACCTACAAACACAGCTTTTCCAGGCTTCCTGAATTTGGTCCCTGAGTTTATTCACATCTGCCTGTTCAGTTTCCTGACCTGCTTTAGCTAGTCACATGAGTCACCAAACTAGTTGGGCTCCCTTTAGCTTTTTTGACTTGAGTCTCCCTGGGTAAAATATTCTCCGTGTCTATTTCACTCTCATTCTGCTATGAACACCTTAGATCACATGGCAGGCTCTTGCCAGGACTCTGTAGCCATTTGCTGCAATATCCCAGCTCACACAGCAGCAGTTGCAGGGTGGCTGTCTCAAGATGGCTGCTGCCTCAGCTCTCTGTAGCCATTTAGGAAACACCAGGCACTTTTCATGCACCGGTGCAGCCTCTGGATCAGCTAAGGGCAGGCTCTTTTTCTGATCTTGGGATTTTCCGTGCTAATCCTGCCCTTTACGTTTCTCTGCATTCTCCTGCCCTCTGTGCCTAACCAGTACAGTTCCCACTGCTGCCAAAGCTGCCAGTACTGTAAAATTCAACTTGACTACAAGGTAGTATTTCTTCTTTGACAAATGTATCCAAATTTCTGAGTCTCTTAAATACTCTGATCTTCCAATATTGAGCTTTAGTAAAATCTTTCTTCTACCTCAGTGTTGCTATTTAATCCTCAGTCAAGGAGCAACTAGGAATGCAGGTTTCCTCTTGTTTACCATTATATGACTCCCCAATATTATAAATCTTGCAGTTATCAATGACAATTTAATTCATGAAGATGATTCTTTTATGGGAAAATTTATATAGAGAGAAAAAAGCTAAAATAATAACCAGAGGAAAATTAACACAAAATGGATAAACAAAGCAAGAAGTAACATACAAAAGGGTTTGAGAAGAAATTGATACAGAAGTAAAATGGAAATTATTGGATAATGTATTGAGAAGTTTACAATAGTAATTTTTTCATAAAGAGAAATTGCTAAACAAGTGAAATTCTGAAGACAAATGAAAAATGAGAATTGAAAAGTGTTTATTTTTTAATATAGGCAAAATCAATGCTATCATTTTGTGAATAAGGAAAGTTAGTATCAATGCATTTAGTAGATTTGTCCAATATTCATATCCAGTAAAATATGAAGGCAAAATTGAATTCATGCATAAAGATTGTTTTACACAATAAATGGATGTTGAATCTGTCAAATGCTATTTTTGTTGTTTTTTGAGAAATTGTAAGATTCTTTATGATTTTAAGGACAGAAAGAGAACCAGTAAGATACATACATAGATTTTGAAACCAAACTACTGAAAAACTGAAAAACTTGGGATGCTGATATCATGACTTAGTCTGAGTCCAAGTTCAAAGGCCCCTAAACCAGGGAAACTATTGGTGTCACTCAGTTTGAAGGCCTGAGGACTGTGGGGTTGCTGATATAAGTCATGAAATGTAAAGGCTAGAGAGCATGTAGTTCTGATGTCCATTGAGAATAGAAGAATATGTCCCAGCTTCAAGAAAGAGAGGAAATTGTCATTTTGTTCTGTATGGTCTCCCAGCTGAATGGATCATTCCTGTCAACACTTAGAGTGGATTTTCTCCATTCAGTTCACCATCAATCCCACCCAGAAATAATCTTTCACCAGTTCTGTAGGTAATCCTAATCCAGTCAAGGTGACACTTAAAATTAACCACCATTAAGAACTCATGTGATTAAGCATATTAATATATTTAGTCATGCTGTACCTTCCTACTCCCAGCTTCCTGAAATATCTTACTAGGTACAGAAACTAATAACTACTCCCTAATACTCCTCTTTTCCTAAATCCAGCCTTATCATAGATTTTTTGTATGGCACACAAAAATGATATTGCATTTATACATGGTTGAAAAAGTTTACAACATTAATAATGTGAAGTGACCTGCAAATTATGTGAATTTAAAGCTTTAGAATTTATAAATTAAAGCTAATTGAAGATAGCAACTCATTTACTTACATATTTTTATTATGATGCTAGGAAGTTGTGCTAGGAAGTTGAAATCAGTAGTTTCACAGACAGAATAGACATCAAAATTCAGATAGTATGCTCTGTCATTTTATAGATAAAGTTTGCTAATTCCTTATCTAAAGTAATAGAAAGGATGTGGGTATAGCTCAGCGGTAGAATATATGTCTAGCAAATGCAAGTTCTTAAATTTAATCTCAGCACTGCAAATAATGATAATAATAGTAATAATGATGATGATGATAACGATGATGATAATGCAATAGAAGATTGGTTGCTTGACTGCTCAATAACTTCTCTGGGCTCCTTTGAGTCATATATGGTCTTCTGATGGGCTCTGACTATTGATACAGATGCAAACATTATGTGTACAACCTCCAGATTGTGTGATTAGTAAATAAAGAATTGAGTTCTCCATCCCTTCTCTTCCTGCTGGCTGGTAGTTAAGGAACTAGTCCATTGTTATAGCAGTCAAATTAATATCTTAAAATAGTATTTATATATATTCATGTCTTTGTATTTTATAATGCATATGTGCAGTTTACATAATAAGAAGTTCAGACTGGATTTCATTAAAGGAGAACTTTTTAGGATATTTGCAAAAAAATGTTAAGTTATTTCCAAGTAAATAAGAAACACATTATTCATGAAGAAAAGCTTTTAAATATAATTGATAAATGTTAAAGGAATAGAAAAATAATTCATAAGGCAATGTATTTGCAATTTTAATTTAAAAAATCAATTTATCAGGGCTGGAGCAGTGGCTCAGTGGTTATGGTGCTTGCCTGGCATGCATGAGGACCTGGGTTCAAACCCCAGCACCATGTACACAACTAAGAGTTGGAGCAACTAAAGCCACATGAAAAGCTAAATAAAATTGATTCCCTCTTTCTCTCTCTCTCTGTTCCTCTCTCTCTTAAAAAAATAGTTTAGTAAAATATGAATTAAAACAACAATAAGATTTTATTTTCAAAGCAAATGCTCTTTCCTGATGTTTTCTTCTACCAGTAGAAACATCAGTTCATTTGATGCTGCTGGCTGCTCTCTCCCACTTATTCATTCTCCCTCTTCAGAGGTGAATACATACATCTTTTTGTTTTATTTTAAAATATATTTTATTTATTTTTGTGTTTTTAAATATATTTTATTAACAAATTGAGTTATTGTACAATCAGAATTGCATTTAAAGTAACAATATGATATACACATATACTTAAACCAGAATTACCCCCTAGATCCCTCAAATACATATATCTGATTGGAAAGAAAGTTGACTTGATTCAATGAGTTCACAAAAATTGATTGGGCTAGGGAGATAGCTACTTGCTTGCAGAGAGTATATATTCTCATTTTTGTTACCAAAATAAATGTATGTTAGATGGACATGTATACAGATGTGTGATTGTTAATTGTATGTGTTAGTTTGTCTGGGCCATAGTGCTAAGATATTTGGTCAATATTATTTTCGATGTTTTCATGAAGACTTTTTGGAGGGTAAAATTAAGATTTAAATCAGTAATGCCATGTGGAGGGTGAGGCTCAGGAAAAAAATTCAGGATCCCAGCAGGTGGAAATAGATGCAAGACACAATTGGGATAGTAGAAATGCTTCTTTGGGCTGGCAAATAGTCCTTATCCAGGCCTCAGTTCTAGTTTCAGCCTTCAGCCAGTTCCATTATGCCCCTCATAGCCATTTCCATAGGCCCATTTCAAATACAGTTCAAACAAGGGTATTCTGCCAACAGGTTCCATCAGTGAGCGCATGCTCACAAGTTACTGTTTATGACCTTGATTACATACACTGAATCAAAGTGTATCTGGCCTTGATTACATACTAACCACAACATAGCCAGTTCCCTGCCTTGGCTTCACACTGAAAACATGACATAGTCCACAGAAGTCTCAGTGAGGGAGCCATTTTGGGCCTGCCCCAACTAGTGGACTCTGAGTAGATTATACTTCATAACGTAAGTGGGCCTCACTCAATCAATTGAAGGTGTTACTAAAGCAAAGGCTGACCTCTCCCAAGTAAGGAGTAATTCTGCCTCTAGACTGACTTTGGATTCAAACTGTACCTTATTCCTGGGTTTGCATTCTTCAAACTTTCCCCATTAGGTTTGGGACTTGCCAGTCTTCCACATTTATATGAACCAACTCTTTAAAATAAATCTCTTTATTGAGAGATTTATTTTTAGTTTGGCTCGAATAGTACATATGTATGTATACAGTACATCTATATGGAGATAGGTAGCTGTAGGTCTACACACATACACACACACACACACACACACACACACAATCTTTTTGATTCTCTTTTTCTGTACCTTAATGTGAGGGATAGTGGGGAAGGACTAGGAGTTTAAAGTCTGGAGAAGCACATTTAATTTTAGAAAGGCTGGGGTTTGACTTTAAAAAAAAATATGAGTATTAAATTTTGAGAGAACATATGAACTGTTTGAGACTTCTTACACAGGCAAGTCATATGGTTTCAGCTTCTGCACTTTGTGAGTGGGCCAGGCATCTTAAAATTGGCAATTCACAGAAGCTTACTTTGAATTATGAAACTGGTTTTTATAGTTATACTAAAAAGTCATGCAGACTGAGCAAGAAATTTTATACTGTGGGTCATAGGGTACTTTGGCTCTTGTAGGTGACTGTAATTTATACTAAATGTTTCAAAATAGGTAGCTCTTTCATTAAAAGGAGTAAATTAACTTAAACAGATATCAATGCAAATAATTAAATAGGACAAAACAAACAGTTAAAATAATATCTTTTCAGACATAGGAAACCAGAAAAACATTTTACTTCTAAAAGTAAGGATCTGAGTTCAGCATATGCAGTAGGGAGCTGGACAAGTCAGAGCTTTACATTTTAATTTCAATTCTACCTAGCCAGCTCTGATTTAGTTATTATGAATTCAGTTTTCCTTCAGGGCCATGTCAGTAGTATGAGTGAAGTAGAGAAAGGAATGAACTCATGTATCCCTAGAAAGACATGTGCTTATCACCCATCAGAATTTCAAGTTGGCTTTATATTAGCTTCTTCAGTTAGCTTTTTTGCTGCTGTTACCAAAAGACCTGACAAGAATAGTTAGATCAGGAAAATCTATTTTCAGGCTCATGGTTTCAGAGGTCTCAGTGCATAGATGGCTGGCTCCATTCATCAAGGCTGGAGGTAAGGCATAAAGTGATGGTGGAAAAGTGTGGTGGAGGAAAGCTGCTCAGGACATTGCCAGGAAGCACAAAGATAACTCTGCTCAACAAAATATACACCCCAAAGGCATACCCCTGAGACCCATCTCCACCAGTCACACCCTACCTGCCTACAGTTACCACCTATTTGATTCCTATCAGGGATTACTACATTGATTGTGTTACAGCTCTTACAACCCAATCATTTCGCTTCTAAACCCTCTTGCATTGATTCACGCCTGAGCTTTTGGGGAACACCTAATATTTAAACTATTAACATCCTGGCACTCACCCCCAAGACCTCATAACTGTCTCATAATGCAAAATACATTTATTTTTCCCATTCTAAGAGTCCCTATAGTCTCAAAGGTTCAAGCACTACCCAAAAGTCCAAATGAAAAGTCTTCTTTGAAACTTAAGGTAAACCCTCAGTCAGAGCTCCTGTAAAAATCAAAAGCAAGTTTCATAAATCCAACATAGAAAGGCATATAATAAATATTTCCATGTGAAGACATAGGAGCCTAGGAAGAAGGGATGGGACAAAGTAAGACCAAAATCCAGGTGTGCAAAAAATCTCCTGTAGTTGCATGTCCAGCATCTGAAGCACATGGCATTGTGAAGTTCTCTCCAAAGGGCTCGTGCAGCTCTACCCCCTATTGCTTTCCTGTTTGCAGCTCAAATGGCCTCTCTGTTGCCTTATCTCTGGTCAGTTCCTAAAGCTTTCCTCAGCAGAAATTTCAAGGTACTGGAACTTCTTAATCTGGTGAGTCTCCACTGCAGCTTCAGCTTCCTCCTCACATCTCTATACATCGCACTCTCAGGGGCTGCCCATTGGGACTCCAACCCTGATGTACTTTGCCGAGCCTCCTAGACCTTTCTTGGAGATCTCAGTGCAAACCTCCATGACCCCTAATTCCAGCATTTTGCAATGTTGTAGAATCAGCACCACTTGGATGCCACCAAAGTCTGCTGCCTTCTCAAGCTGTAGCCATGCCTCCAGGGACCAGGGCTGCGGCACTCTTTGAGTGCCTAGATTGCTGAGTGTGTTGAAAATCCTTCCTTGTACAAGGTGGGTGCCCCACTGATTTTTTTCTCAAAGGGATTTTTACTCCCTTGAGTCTGGGATGAGTGTATTATTCTTGAGATGCCATCAAGTGGCCTTATTGTCTTTGGCAAAATCTATAGCATTTTTTAAAAAATTTGTTCAACATAGTCTTACATATTGGAAGGAATAGTTGTTGCATATTCATGCATATGTGGATATTGACAAACTAAGTTAAAGTTTATCTTACTCCAATATCTCCCCCATTCTTACATCCCCCAATTTCACATCTCCTCTGTAATACCACCATGAAATGAGCATATATATGTATATTAATTTTTGAAATTTCTGAGTTCCTCTGCCTGCCTGTGTGTAGTTTGGCTCCTCGTGGGGGTCAAGCATTCCCAGCTGTATTGATAATCCTCCTTTATCCCTCCTTTCGCCCCCGCCTCCCTCCCTTCTCCCCCCATTTTCATAGTTATGGTTCCCCCCACCTCCGTTAATGTGAAATTTCAACTTTGGTGGCTTTATTAATTAAACCTAGCTAACTTTCATCTTATCTCAGTTTTTACTCTGGCTTCCACATATGAGAGAAAACATTAGGGCATTAAGTCTCTGTGTTTGGGATATTTTGGTCAGCAAGATTTTTTTTCCATTTCCAACCAACCATTTACCTGCAAATGTCAGGATATTGTTCTCTCTAATAGCAGAGTAGAACTCCATTGTATATTTATACCACAGTTTTGAATCCTAACATCCTGCAAGGGACATCTGGGTTGGTTCCATAGTTTAGCTATTGTAAATTGAACTACTTTAAGCATTGATGTAACTGTGTCTCTGTAGTGGTGGTAACGTCTTTAACAACTGCAACTTCCTTAGCCCCAGTTTTACTCCCACATTTCAAGTTCAAGTTCTTCAAATATTTATGCTCTGCTTTCTGCTCCTAAATATGACAAGCTTTGCTAAAAGCTGCCAGCTATACATATGCCACCACATCAATGATATGCTGTCTAGGAATTTCTTCCACCAGACTAAGAAGTCCATTGCATTTAAAATCATTCACACAGGAAGTCTCAGGTCATGGGCAGAACATAACACGAATGGCCGCTAGTCCAATTTCCAACAGAGTCCTCCTCCTCTAAAACCTCATGAGCAGGGACTGGAGTGGTGACTAAGCAGTTTCAGCTCTTGCCTTGCATGTACAAGTCTGTAGATTGGAACCCCAGATGTGTTGGAGCAACAAAAGCCATGTGAAAAAATAAATAAAAAGTTGATTATCTCTTTTTGTCACTCTCTCACTGTCCCTCACTCTTAAAACAAAAAACAAACAAACTCATAAACCCTGTTTTTACTGTCCACAATTCTAACAGCATTCTGGTCATCTGAGCTCCCACAATAATTACCCATCAAGGTCTACATACAACATTCTAAAGCTTTTCCAGCTTGCATCGCTAAACTTTCCAAAATTCCTGCCACAAATTCCAAAAAGCCCCAAAAGCTTCTGAACCAAATGATTAGGTTAGTAACAGAAATGGCCTCACTCCTACTACCAATTTCTGTTTTAGTCAGTTGGTTTTTTTGGGGGTTTTTTTTTGTTTTGTTTTGTTTTTTTTTTAAACTGCTGTGACCAAAAGACCTTACAAGAACAATTAGAGGAGGAAGTTTATTTTGGAGCTTCAGTTTCAGAGGTCTTAGTATATAGATGGCTTGCTGCATTCCTCAGAGATTAAAGTGAGGCAGAAAATCATGGTGGAAGAATGCAGTGGAGGAAAGCTGCTCAGTATATTACCATGAAGCAGAGAGAGAGAGAATTCTACTCAACAGGGACAGAATATAGACCCCAGGGACCCACCTTCTCCAGTCACACCAGCCCTGCCTACAGATTCACTGATTGAGTCAAGGCTCTCACAAACCAAATATTTCACCTCTAAACCTTCTTTCAGTGTCTCACATATGAGCTTTTGGGGGACACCTAATATTTATACCTCAACATTAGGTAATAATGTATAAAAGATGCATTATATTTTTATGAATTCTTAGACCTATGGATTTTCATACCAAGTGGCAGCAGGCACAGTCCCTGCATTTCAATTCAAAATTCATCTCCCAAAATAGTTTGGAATCCTTGTAACTTCATTCAATGTGTTTGGTTTACTAATTCAGGGGAACCAGAATCACAAGATTTAATAATAATGAATATTAAGGTATTTGGAATATGTTGGAGGGAAAATAAATGTGCTTGTGGTGATGTTTAGAAGAATTACCACAGTTGTAAATCTTAAAATTTTGCATGTAGACAATAATGTTCCACTCTCTCTTCAAGGGAAGACACACAGGCAAAGTTGGATTTTACCCCTTGCATGTGAAATATTTCATACCAAAATTAATCTTTTGTGGGAAGAAAATTTCTAACTGAGTTTAAGTTTTGAAATTTTAATTTATGTTAGGTGGTAGTTTATGTGATTCTTTTGAAGCAGAAATCAGGATTTTTCCTTATCTATCTTCATCCTGCTGATGTTATTATATTTTTTTTTTTTAAAGAGAGTAGAGAGAAGGACAGTGAGAGAGAGAGATACAGAGACAGAGAGAATCAATTTTTATTGAGTTTTTCACATGGCTTTCGTTGCTCCGACACTTAGTTGTGTACATGGGTGCTGGGGTTTGAACTCATGTACTTGCACATGCCAGGCAAGTGCTGTAACCGCCAAGCCACCGCTCCAGCCCCATGTTATTATATTTTTAATGTGGTACCATGGAAACATTAGGCACCATGTTCTGGAACCACAATTTTGTCTCAGTTACTTCTCTGGGGGTTGACGATGGGATTGATTCTAAGTTTGGTAGTTGAAGTTCCAAAAGAGTAACTTTTTTGTGTCCTGAAAACTTTATGTTCTCTATTAAAAAAGTATATAAGAACTTTGGAACTATATTTATCTGTCATAAGATTGTGATGAAGCTGATATTAAATCCAGTGAGACCAGCCCCTGCAGTACCTGTTGAAAGAAATCCCAGACCTGTCTGAATCTTAGAAAGAAAAAAAAATTTAAATGTTGTTATGGCTTGAATTATAAATGTCCCTCAAAAGTCCTCATGTTAAACGTTTGGTACCCAAAGAGGTACTATTGGCAGGTGATTCAACCTTGGAGAGGCAGGGTTAGTGGGAGATCTTCTGGTTGTTAGGGAATGGTGGGACCCTGGTTCTTGCCTGTTCTCATTTTGATTCCTGGCCATCAATGTGTGGTTCTGTTCTATCATGTGGTCTAGCCATGACACATTGCTTTGCCATAGTCCTAAAGTAACAGAGTAAGTCAGGCATAACCGAAGCCTACAAAATTGTAATCTAAAATAATATTTATAAATTAATTATCCTAGGTATATTGTTATAATGCTGGAACGCTGGCTAACAAAATGTTTAACTCAGAAGGAAAGAAATCAACTTTAATTGATCCATATTTATCATTTGAACAATCTATATTTTATGGGTATTTATCCAAGCATTCTGTATCAATCATTATTTGATAGATTCTCAACTGATTTATTAATATTAATTGATGTATTGATTAACCTACCTTTATTTATTTAAATTGGAGTCATTTTTGCCTCATTATTCTTGCCAATGCAATGATTCTTTCTTCAAAGAACCTTCTCCAAATTGCCCAAATCTCAAATACTCATCCAAATAACTTTAGTCCTCAAAGTTACTTCCTGATTAGTCTTCAGGTCAAACTTAGAATAATGCTTTCAAACAATCATGTAACAGGGATACATGACATATCCCTCAACACTATGTGTCTGTTCCCTGCAGAAATCCATCCTTCAGGTTCTTTGACAGTCATCACTTGAACCACCATATTTCAGTTGTAAGAAACATAATATAGTCCAAACATTTTCCCAATGTTCTCTGCTTTTCTCTTATATTTTTTTTCAATTTTTACATTTGTCTATTTATTATATGATACCATTTGGTATATTTTATGTAGCCCATTTTGAATAGTAGTAGCTATTTTAAAATGTTTTACTAGATAATCAAATACTCCATGAGTATAGCATTCTGATTTAGCTCTATAATTCCATTTATTTCAGTATTCCTCAACCAAAATTATATTCCATTCCATCACTGACGTTTCTCATTTAGTTATGATTATGTAACTAAATCTCATAGTTCTACAAAACTACAAAAACTAATGAAACAAAATCTACTTTTACTCATAGTCTCCTTTTATTAATTGTTAGAAATCTCCTTTTATTTCCCATTCCAGATTTTTTTATAATTTGCACATATTTCTTTCTTTTTTTTTCTTTTTTTGTTCTTTTTTTTATTAGAAGAATATAGAAATACAGTTGAGGGAGAAACAGTATCAAAACATTATCAATCAATGGATATAAACTTTATTATTGAGGGGAAAAACCAGATCATAGATAACAACCTTGGATTTTACCTTTTGCAGTTTCCCCCAGAAGAACTCATGCGTTAACTGGATAGTTCGTGGAGGAATGACATATTTCTTTCTTTTAAATAATCATGGTATTCCTATTCTAAACATTTTATCAATATAATTTTTTTATGTGATAATGCATTATTGTTCATATAACAATGTCTTATAAACAAAGTTTTATTCATTTTTAATCTTATCCCCTTTAAACTATTCTCATCTATTTTGAATGATCTATTTATTGCAACATATGTACTTTCAAAATTTTTAAATCTTTTGACCAAAGTCACCTTCTTTGTTTCATAAGAGTAAGATTTATTATTTGTCTATGACATTTCTGCTTTGACATAAAAAAGTTGATATCAACTTTTCCTACTACTTCATTTATAAAATCAGTTGATAGTCTTTAATCTTATAATGATCTGAGATGAAAAGAAAAATCATTTAATTTCTATTCATAAGCATAAATTCATAATTTATAAATTAATTTTTTTGCATTTATACTTCTCATTCCACTCATATTTTCCCTTCAAAATAAAAAAGCTATCATTTTATTATTATTTCAATCTTTTACTAAAATGAATAAAAAAGTAAGGAAAAATAAACTTAATTGTGCCTCTGAGTTTAATATGCACCATCGTTCTGTCCTTTGCTCTTTTGCACAGACACATATTATTTTTGTTTATGTAATTCTTTACTGTCTTTTAATTGACATTTAAATATTTATTGTTAAAAACTGAGACTATTTTCAATATAACTAAATACTTATTAAACATTTAATTTTCACAAACTCTGTTATTAACATTTATTCTTGGGTTTTTCTTAACATTATGGCCTGTAACAGACATAATAATCTTTTTTAAAAATTTTCCTCTCGTTACAACTTCGGAAATGAAAGAAACAAAATAAACCAAAAGAAAATAATATTATATTAAGAAAATTGAAATCATACATAAATTTATTATTCAAATTACTCTTAAAATTTATTCAAATATAATTCCTAGGATATATGGCAGTATGAATGCTTGCAAGCCTGTGCAAATTAGAAAGAGATTAAAGGGAGAATAATAACAAATCTATAATTTCTTAGCTTCTATTTCCTTTTCATTTATAAATCATTTCTCCATATCCATGGTTATAGTGATAGAAGTAATAAATGGCAAAAGAAAGAATATATTTAAAACTTATGAATCATTTGCATATACCTGGAAATATTTACACATTTCTTTAGCAAATTTATTGATATACAACTAATTTATTCTTTGAAACTAGTTCATATCTTATTGGGCATTTGCAATAGTAGTCTATATTCATCCTGTCAATTCACCGTGTAGTCTATATTTACTTCTATCAATACTAGAAGTACACATTTGTCTATGGGTAAAAACATATCTAAAGATTAAATTTTGTTTAGTAATAATAACCATGAATTTCCTTTTCTTAAAGAACTGTAATGCATTCCTATATTATCTAAATTCTTTCTTATATCCGTATATTTTTGTTTTTCTTTTTTAAGGATGGAAAATTATTTTTTAAGGAATTTCAAATTATTGATCTAGCTTGATATAGCATAGGACTCTACAAACATTAATCCTCTATGTCTAATAATGCTCCACTGAAAGAATTCAAAAAATTTTTCATAACTCTAATTTTATTCTATGAATTGGCAGGGGAGTACAGAGTCTGTAGGTAATCACAGAAGTATAAGGGAAAGATTAAGTACAAAAGATCATTAGCCTTGGACCTCTGGCTGAAAGCGAGAACATATTTGTTGTCTACCACCTTTTTTTGTGTCTTTCAGTGATATTTTTGTCCAGGTCATTGAGTTCTTTAGCATATAAACTATGCTGTATGACTGGTGAAATGAAGTACAGGCTAACCAAGATGAATCTTTCCAATATACCACAATGTTGGTTGTTGAGGATGTGACTCAGAGTCATAAAGATCTGTCCTACACATCAAATACCTGACCATGGGTTGAAACAGAACCAAGACCTCTGGATCTGAGCCTGTGACAGCCCTCAGAGCTCTGACCATTCAGGAAGGAGAACCAGGGACATTTAGAATGTCACCAACATCCAGTGACAGAACTCCCAGGAAGGGAAGCCACTATCATACCTGGTAGTTAACAGGAGTACTCAAAATATCGTTTTCTGATGATAACCTGCCCTATTTTAAGAATAAATAAAACATTAGCTATAATGAATAAATATTTCAGAGTTAAGGAAATATTCTTAGAAAATACACATCTGAAAGTGGTACTATTTTTTAAAGTATGTACAATGTTTTCTTTTACACATGTTATTTTCCATAACATTTCTTCCATCTGCCTTAATAATTCAGCTGCCACAAAGCGGTGCGGAAGGTGTAGAAGGTATGAGATATAAATGTTAGGAATTCAGTTTCTGGCATTGCAAATGAGATTATCTTTCCACAAATATGACTAAAAGCCATTTCCAAACAGATAAGATAATTTATAAAATCCGTATTGTATAAAAACCAAGATTAGAGGATTACGAGTGTCATACATGGAATGAATCTTCTTGATCTATGATGGCTAAGTTATACTTGTTTCTACCTATGGAAGAAGGGTTATATGATTTTAAAAGACACAAATTGCCTGAGACAAGGCCTTCTTGAGCTATAAAGCAAGATAATAGGGAAGAGTGAATGAGTCATTTTCTATAGTTTTGATTTTCCTCCTACTCATTTTTGATAGTCTTGAAAAGAAGAGAGGATATCAGAAATCTATAAGTAGCTATTTAGTGATCCAGTTGGCATTGGAATTGGTGGCACAAAGAGCTAAGTAAGTTAAAAGCCAGGCTTGAGGCTTCACAGAGGAAACTATCCATATGGTCATGTCCTGCACTAACAAACTGATGCAAATGTAGCATCTTAGGTGGATTCCAGAAAAGTTGTACAGTTGCAAAGTCATTAGTTTATTTATGGCATTTACATGACTAAAATGCACCAAGAACATTGACAGACCAGCATGGGCCTAGGGCAGGATGAAAGGATCTAGTGATTGAGTTTGACCTACCAACTTATGAGCACTCAGTGGAGTAATTGAACCACAGATGATGAAATTATAGGAAGCAAAGCAGAGCCAACACTCCACAGAGATTTCCCTGGTATACTGGAGATAAATAAATGACTTCTCTCTCAGGCAGAGTACACAAATATACTCTCAATGCAAATCCATATTGGGGAACAAAAGATAGTAATTCTAAATATTTAACTTAAAAAAACAAGAGTATATCATACCAAGATTTGTTTCTGTGGCTTGAAATAATGTTCAGGAGTTACAGATATTTGTTTTAACAAATGTGTATTAAGTATCTAATACATGGAGATATCTGTGTGAGATCTTTGAGGAATAGAACTATACTAGCTATTTATATCTATTGGTATAAAAAGCATAATTGAATATAGAGTATTATTTTTCCCATAAACAAACTGAAATTGCACTAGTTTGAATCTTCAGAGCACACTAAGATAATAGTTAGAACAGGTTTATTATGGTTTCCATGGTTGTAGAAGTCTAGTGTTTCATGCACAATTTCATGTCTCCATATTTCTTTCTTCCCAATAGATCTTGGCACAGAGTGACTCTAGTAAAAACCACATGCTGGATAAATGAATCCAGTCTCCATGAATCACTGCCTTTCCTTTCAAATGACAATGTGAAAAGATACAACATTATCATGATCTGGAAGCAATTTCTAATTAGACTCTTATTGAACTTTTTTTTTATGAAATGTTACTCTTTTCTCTTGTGGCTCATGTACCTTTCAGACAGTGGTCAAACAGAGTCATAAATTTATGACAGTGCTAATTCCGAGTGATATTTCATTATGTGACAACACCTCTTACATATCTTCTGGAACCAAAGACGAGCCCCACCATCAACCAAAAACCTGCACATATCTCACACTAGATATGAGTGTGGCAACATCAAGAAACTAAAAGAATTCTAGAAAGAGCAAATATTTGTGGATTGAAGGAGCTGAGAGTAAAATCAATTGTGAAAGATGATGGATTTCCCAGCTAGGTTTCAAGGGAATACAGAAAGATACAGTAGTATGAAATGTGGGTAGAAGACAGAGTCTGTCTATAAGATGTCAGTCAGATGAAGTAGGTTTTTAGCAAATATCCTAGCTATGTTAATATCATGGCTCATTTTATTGTGCTGTATTGGTAAACACATATGCATTCTAAAGAACAGTATCAAAACACACCACTTTTAATTATTTTGCAGTTTTTAAAATCTTGGTCATATGTATATTGATACCATTGGGAGAAACAATTTTGGGAGCTCTGAATATCATTGGTATTAAGTCTACTCACAATATTTTCTTGTTTGTGCAGATTGGGATGCCAACTCACTTTTCTTATTTTAAAAGAAAATGAATTCCTGTAGACATTAAATTTTAACTGAAATTAAAATATCACATAGATGTTCTTAAAATGCATGCTTCTATATTTTCCTGAGAAGTTTGAGTAATAATTTTTAATATTGTACATAACTATTTTCCCAGTAGTCCACGGCTGACATCTCAGGATTTATTTTTGAGGATTCATTCTTTTATTCTGATTGGATGCTTAAGCTTTAAACTATATATATCTTTAAACTATATATATCTTTCTCATTTTTTTATTCATTTTTTTTTCTAAACTGCTTTGCTACAAAAGATAACAACTGAGCTATTGGTAGGGAATAATTTCAACATAAACATTTATTTTTATTTGAATTTCATCAATAAAGAGTTTTTGAAAGCTGAAGCAAAATATAATTCAGTGGAAACATTTCCATTTCTCAGCAGGGACAGCTTTACTAGTCCTAAGCAGTAGAACAAAAGCAGTAGAATTTAAATTATTACACACCCTACTCATTTATTAAAAATTCTACTCTTATTTATCTTTTTAATTTTATCTTTTTTTTTTTCTTCTGGAAAGGACACTTATAGTATACAATGAAAAAACAGCAGGGAGCAAAATTTTGATACTATCATTACATAGAAGGTTTTTCTCATTGTAGAAGTTCTTTCATTGTTATCAGTGTTAAAATGCCTTCCATTACGTGTATGTCTTTGAAAATTGTATTAATAGATTTTAGAGGATCCAAAGCTTCATTTGGGACTGGACACAAAGGAATGGATAATTAGTTGGTGACCCAGAGGAGGCTTTTGTCTTGATAGAAGTGGAGTAATTTAGCCTAAGGAAGTGTTTCAGAATTACAATTGGTTGCATAACATTCTAGGAATTTAAAGAAATGAGAAAAGCTACTATTATAGCACAGTAGGAAATAAAGCATATCCTCTTCAAATCAGTGGAAGGTGTCACTTTTAGTTATATGGCATTGTACAACATATTGGAGGTTAAATTTAAACTAACCATGTGCGATGGCTTGAGAGAAATAAAATCTATAGTGATCCAAATTGATAAAGGACAGAATTAAGTTAATAAAATATGCAGATAGAACTCAGCATAAGAATCTTTGTTATTCCATCAGGACACTTACATGTATAGATTATTGCAAAACAGTTTGTGACAAAAAATATTTGCAAGCTAACTCCTTCACCTTTCTAACTCTTGAAAAATAATACACTTAGTTTATGAAACAAATGTTTAAAAACGTGGTGCATTAACACTACAATAGCCTTGGCCTCTTTTACTTATTTTTAAAACTGCTTTCACTTAAATTACAAATGAACGTGGACAGTCCTTTTGTTAAAGAACAACTTTGTTGATTGTATTTTATGTCTGACACCTTTTCTGAGAAACAGCTGGGCAGCTTTGTGACAATGTGTTTGCGTGCTTCACTGTTGTACCATCTGAACTATTCTCACAGGTGATGTCAACATTATTCTTTTAACTTTTGAGGTTGAAAATATTGGAGGCTGACTTGATTCATTTCTCTTTCTCATTATCTTCCCTCGTATCAATTAGCACAATTGTTTCTACTTAAAATCTAGACACAGAATTCAATCACTTCTCCCACTTTAGTGAGCCATCCTTGTTTCTCACTTAGATTTAAAATAATATTTTCTTAAGTGAATACCCTGGTTCTTTCCTTAATGTGTCACTGTGTATTTGACACAGAGATAAGATTGATTATTTGACAAGCTGTCACCACTTGTTATTCTTCTGTTCCAAACCCTGCAAAACTTTCTCATAAAGCCATATGTCACCTATCTGACCCTCCATTCTCTGACCACCCCTTCTCACTATTATAATCTCCTCATCTTATGTTCTCTTTCATTCATTATTAAAATGTTCATTTTAACAAGAATATAGAACGATTTTAAATTTATACATATAGCATGATATTTAAATTTACATAGCAAACACTAATGAAAAGTAAAGGAAAAAATCATAGACATAATTGGCCATTTTAGCATAACTTATTGAGAACCAAGTAAAAGAAGTAGACATTAAAAAAATCAGCAATAATAGAGAATTAAACAGCACAATCAACTTGACCTACTTGACATATATAGAACATTACACCCAACACCCACAAAAAAAGAAAAAAAATGTTCTTTTCAAATATACAGAGAATATTTAAGTATATACACCAGATATGTGGGCATAAACCAAGTATTAACTCATTTAAAACAACAAATAAAAGCAATTGCATTTTTATTATAATGCGAGCAGTATAAGGTTAAATATAGAAAAAAATAGAAAATTCTCAAATATTTGCAAATCAAGTAGCATACTTTAAAATACTCAAGGAATATAAAGAAATATGATAAAAATGTAATAATGACTTGATTTCAATGATATTATAGATCAAATCTTTAATCATGGGATTAAATCATGGGATTTAATCATGGGATGTAGCCAAGGTAGGGTTTATAGCTCTAAGTACATATTTCAGAAAAGAAGAAATAATGACAATAACTGACCAGAGCTTTTGCTGTCTTATAATACTAGAAAAAAAAGACAGCTAATTAAAACAAAAGTAGATGAAAGGATATAATAATTGTAAGATCAGAAATCAGTGGTATATAAAATATATTTAAATAAAAAAATTACAAAGTCAAAACATTGTTAATCTTAGTACATTAGATAAGGAACTAGAAAAATCAAAGGAAAAAAGATAAAGATAAAAAATTTGCCAATTTAGAAGAAAAGAGGACATCAGAAAGGAAATTACAAACATTTAATAGAAAAGATAATATTTGATAATGCAAATGAAAATTTGAGCATAATGCAAAATTCTTTGAAGAAAATTTCACAAAACTGACAGAACAGTAGAGAATTTGAATCACCTCTACAATTAAAATAAATATAATGAAGTTGGGGAAAATGATACATTATTTTAAAACTTCCCATAAAAATAAATCTAACAGCCAACACACACCTGGCTTTTTTAATAAATTCTTCCAAAAATTTAATGAGAAAAGAATACAAATTTTAACCAAGTACTTCCAGTGGAGGGAAAAGAAGAAAAACTCTCTGATTGGTATTTTAGGTCAGCTGAAGCCTTTTATGAAACTTCTGACAAAGACTTTACAAGAAAATTGCTGTGCAATAGTTCTCGTCAAATTAATGCAAGTCTAAATAAAATATTAACATTTTGAAGGCAATATTGTGTAAAAAGAATAATCTATCGAACTCAGTTGGACTCATTCCTGGAAAGTCAAGTTGTTTAACATTGAAAATCAATCAATGTAGTTTGATATATTAACAAAATTAATGCATTGCACACCTAATAAATGTAGATATAATATTTCATGTAATCAATACTTATTCATGAAAAATCCAAAATATCTCAGCAAACTAGAAAGAGAATGAAATTTCCTTAATCTGATAAAACATACCAGTAACAGCCACAAAAAGATGGAAAGAAATGATGAAACATTAAATACTCTCCTATATGAGTTTGATAACATAATAAATACGTTCACTTTGATCAAGTTCAATCATTATTGTTCGAAAGTATAAAGTTGGGAAGTGTTCAAGAAAATGAGTTACATGTAGATGACATTACGTACATAGAAAAAGTAAATTAACATATAAATCATAACAATGTACGTATTCATTAAAGATTCTAGATATAGTCATTATATAAAATGCAAATGTCTTGTGATATATAGACAATGAAATTTTAAACATGAATACTGAAAAGCATTTTCTTTATTGAAAAGTAAAATTAAGAATTCATATAAATACATGCAAAAAGCGATATCGTTCTTTCTCTATATGTTCAGAGGTCTAAATTCAGTGACTCCTTAAATTTATGTCTGCACAATCTTGTGCTGGCCAAAATATTTAAAATTGAACCTACAGTCTCTAATATTTCAGGTGCTCCTGTCCTGTTCTTATTTTTCTTTCCTGATATTACTTAGTTTTTATTTGTTTTCTATAGTAACTCCTCTTTTATCTGTGTTTATTGTCTGTTGGTTTCTGTAGAAATATGAGGAGACTCTCAGTTTGCTTGTTATTGACATGATCCAAGATCAATATTGCTTACATACTAGGCACTCATCAAATATTTGTTGAACAAGTGAATAAAATCAATATTATTTTACACCTTATTGGTTGAAAAATTCAAATACAATTTAGAAATAGGAGATATTGGAAGGAATATATAGCAATAGAAGTGCTCATCTACTACTAAAGCTAAAAGCTCAATCCATTTTTAAAATATTTTGATATTAATAAACAAAATCAGCAAGTGTTCTAAAAAAAAGAATTTTACTACTAAGTGTATGCCTTGGGAAATGCACATATATAGCAGAAGATAAAAAAAATAATATTTTCTAAAGCTTTGCTCATAATAGCAAATATGAAGCCAAACAAATATTCATTATCAGTAGATGAAAAGGCTTTGTGATGTTCATACAATGGGATAATATATGACAATACAATCAAATATAGTATATATTGTTATGAGTTATTCTCAAAATATAATTTGGAAAGAAATGATCTCAAATTAAAAAACAGACAGCAATTTTCATATATAATATATTATTTTTTATATATAGTCACAATAGGTATGTGCAGTAATGTGTAAGTTAGCTTGATTTAGTCATTCCATAATGTATACATCACGTTGCATACCGTAAGTATATATAATTTTACTTGTTAATAACAATAAATTTAAGAACAAAAGAACAACTAATTTTGTATATACTTATATATTTATATACATATTTTTTTAAGGGCATCAAATGTGATATGATCTATAACGAAATGAAAGGCAATAAGCATTCAATTTAGCATAAGGAGAACAGGGACCAGAAATGTAGTGACAAGGATGGTCTTGGGGTTCACCAATCATTTCTCTTTTTGTCTGGGTTGAGACTGGACTGTAACTCACAGGTAATCCCTTGATACCCTATGGTACTTCTCTGTAAGAAAAAAATGTCTTGACTCATGAAACCTATTTCATTATGGCTCCTGCCCTGTCACTTCCCTTTTCTACCAGACAAATGCAGTGTCTTGGGGGAGATTTCAAGAGATCAGGGGTAGCCAAAAGGCGTGAGGATTGAATTCTGAATTCTGAATGGGTATGGCACAGATGCTGCGGTTCTTGGGTCTAGTGGTTAGTCTGGCTTACTTATTCATGAAGGAAGAGTGAAATCGGAGAGATACACATAATGTCAGGGTCACAATATTCTAGTTCTGGATATTGGATATCTGGCTTACTTTTTAAATTTTTTTTCTAAAACGTACTTATCTCTTTTATATTTTATGGTTATCCATATGTATTCTGTGATTTTTGCAGGGGTGGTACTGGGGATGGGATCCAGTGTTGCTTAACCACTGAACTACATCCCCATCTCCAGCCAATTTTACTTTTTGTTTTGAAAATGATTTGCTAAATTGCTTAGGGCATCACTGAATTTCTGAGGCTGTCTTTGAACCTGTGATCCTCCTGCCTCAGCCTCCTGAGCTGATGGAATGACAAGTGTGCCTCTATGATAATTAACAAAATTAAAAATGTACAATTTATTTATCTACATAGTATTATGGATATCACATTGAATTTTCTTAATACAATATCTTTAACCATTTAACCTATACTCCTAAAATACATTCAGACATACTTTCACAGGTTACATACTCCTAGCATACAATCATGTATGTACTCTTAACATACAGTGTATAGTAAAATATTTCCTGCTATTGATAAAATATGTCATGAGATAAGCTTACTGAGTTAAACCCCACAGGAATCAACTATTTGCAGTTCTATCTTCTGCTTGTTTGGCTGTGTAAACACTAGATAACAGATAGGAAATAGAACAATGACAGTACCACATGGCTCTGTTTTTTCATGAAAGAAATAATATTATAGAAAAGTTACACAGAACTACTTAGTAGAAAAAAGTTTCATTCATTTTTAATAGTGTATTCCTGCAGTCTTTTTGAAAATTAAAGTAGAAATATTGTGTTCTTAAAATATTTAAATAAACCAGATTTTGAGAATTAAAACTGTGATTTTTCTCTCTTAACTTACACCTTTGAGAAAGTAATTGGATTTTTGTTTTTGTTGTTGATTTTTTTTGTTATTTTCATTGGAGAATTTAATTTGCCAACATATCATTTGGCTTTCACTTGATGTGAAAACATTTGTATATTTTCTGTATGTGTTCTTTCTGTGCTATCCAAGGAAAACCTAGTATGTTTGTCAACAACAGCAAAAATTACAAACATAATCACAAATATTTGTACTAGCTCTATACTTTTTTTTAAATCTCCATATAGATTTTATTTTTAGCCTCAGGATCCAGCATATTTATATGACCATTAAAATGAAAATAGTAGATCAAAACTCCCTTTGTGTTCTCTGATGTATGCATTGTATAAGGCCTGAGATCCTGGTAATCTTTAGCATTGCAGTAGTCAGGTAGGAGACTGAATGGGGGGAATTTTAAGTACAAGTGATGGAAGTGGACAGAGGGTCACCAGACATTAGCCGCAATAGGAAGCCTCCACATCTGCCATCTCAAATCTTCTGCAAGTACCTCCCATTGATCAAATCCACCTAGAAGATTATAGACACAGGCACCTAAAGTGGGACCTGCTGGGTCAGCCTCCTGGTTGCAATGTAGAACACAGCAGTGAAGGGATTCAGGAGAGGCAGAAACTTAAAATGAAGAAAAATATTTGAGACTAAGTATGTATTCTTTTGTTTTTCCTTGTTTTAACCAGTATTTTTCTTTATTCTGCATAATAGCTTAATATCGCAATCCCTACTTGCAATATTTTAAACTGAAGGAATCATTTGATGTCTTTATTCCATATATTTTAAAATGCCTTTTATTCTCTTATCAGGTCTTTCATATCTTTCAACTTGTATTTTGATTTTTTTAAACTGATATATAATATTTCTACTTATTTATAGCATATAGTAGTAAAAGTTGATACATGTGTACAATATGGAAAGATTAAATCAGGATTATTAGTGCTTCCCACTTGTTGGCAGTATTTTGATGAACCCAGGGCCTCACAAGGCTAGGCAAGTGCTCTAGCAAAGAACTATATCTCCATCTCTCATTTTCCTTGCTCTGTGTTTGGAGACTTTGCATTTCTCTCTACTAAGCCTTTTCAAATATATATATATATATATGTATATCTTATACTTATTGTCTATTCAATTCATTTGCACATTTAATTATGTGTTTTATTTTGCTGAGCTATTTGAGTTTCTATGTATTTTGGATATTAATTCCTTATAAGATAAATAGTATGCAAATATTTTCTTCCTTTCTGCAGACTCTTATCAGTCTATTGATTATTTATTTTGCTGGGCAGAAGCACCTTAGCTTTATATAATCTCATTTGTGTAGTTTTATTTTTATTGCCTTTTGGGTCTTATTCAAAACAGCTTGCAATATTTTGAAGTATTTCTCCTGCTTTCTTCTAGAAGCTTCATAGTTTCAGATACTACTTTTTAAGTTCCTGATCATTTTGAGTTGATATTTGAATATGGTGACAGATCAGGGTATAGTTTCATTGTTCTGCACGTGGATACTCATTTTTTAACATAACTTATTGAAAAGGTTTGTTCGTTTTTCAGTGAATGTTCTTAGTTTCTTTGTTGAATATTATTTGGATGTAGATGTATGGATTTTCTTCTAAAATCTATATTCTATTTCATTGCTCTATGTGTCTGTTTTTATTCAAATATCACTCAGCATTAGTCAGTTTCTATCATGATAAAAAAAATTTCAGATAATAAACTTATGAAAGAAAAGTTTTGTTTTTGGCTCTTTGTTTTTGGAGATCTGAGACCCTCTGATAGGGAGGCCAGATGGTAATGGTGGGGCGTGTGTGGCAGAGCAAACTGCTGAACTCAGGACTAGGGAGAGAACTACAGGAAGAGGAAAGGACCAATGTTCAATTATCCCCTTTAAGGGCAATATACCTAATTACCTATGAACTACCTAATAGTCCCAACCCTCTAAAGTTTCTAATACACTCAATAGCAACACCCTGGGAATTAAGTCATTAACACTTGGCTTTTGGGAGACATTTGATATCCAAACTCTAGTACATCCCCTTTTGAACATTGGAACTTAGTTGTCCATTTTGAATTAGTTAAATTAATGCCTCTTAATTTAGTTTTTTGTTCAAGATTGCTTTAGCAATTGTGTATGTGTATGTGGGCACGTGCATGTAGGTGTGTGTGTGTATGAGTGTGGTTCCACACAAGTTTTGTGATTGCTTCTTTCTAGATCTATAATATTGTCATTGTCATTAGTACTTTGATGGGGATTGCATTGAATCTATCAATTGTTTCAAAAAGTATGGATATTTTTAACAATATTAATGGTTCCAATCCATGAGAATACCTAACAAAAAATTCCATTTTTTGTTTCCTCTATAATGAAAGTTTTCATTCTCGAATAGACCATTTATGGACATATATTTTCATTTCTCTTTGGTAAATATACAAAAACGCAGTTGTCGTGTCATGTTGCAAATATATATGTCTCACTTAAGAAACTGATGAAGAACATTCAAAAGTTGTTGCAACATTTCACAGTTTTAACAATCTGTGAAACCTTCAGTTATTCCATATTCTCACCACTGTTTCACGCTATTAGCAATTAAAATTTCATCAACTTTAGCAGGTAATAAGAAGTATGTCATCATTATTTCACTTTATATTTCATTGTAAACTAATGATGTTGAGCATGTCATCATGAGTTTATTGACGTGTAACTCCTTTCAGCTGTCTAAGCCTTGATGCTTTTCGTATCGGGTTGCATGATTTCTTATTGATTTGTATGATTTGCCTTATGTTCCAATACTAATAATTTTCCAGTTACATACTTGTTATTATCTATTCTAGTTGGGCTGCAGTTCTCATTTTCTTTTACTTTTATTAGTACATTATAGTTATACATTAAAATAGGGTTCATTTTGGCTTATACACATATTCATGTAATATAACTTGTTTTCTTTCAGTCTCCAGTATTTCTACTTTCCCTTCCCATTTCATTCCCCTAATTCTGTTCCTTTATACTACTGGTCTTCCTTCTATTTATTTATTATTTTTAACTGATGCATCACAGTTTTACATAAATGTGAAATTCATAATGATGTATTTGTTCATAGCATAGTTTGGTCAATTTTGTTCTATAGTTTCTCCTGTTTTCAGTCCCTCCTACTTCCCCATTGATCCCCTTCTACTGCTCTGGCATGCTTCCTTCCATATTCATGGAATCCTCCTTTATATAACTTGAAAAATTAAAGAATATATAAAAATTATGTATATAATATATGCAGTTCCTTGTATCTCTCTAGCTTCTACATACAAGAGAAAATACTGAATCTTTGACTTTAGGATTCTGGCTTCTTTCAGTTAGCATGATGTCTCCAGTTATATCCATTTATCAGAAAATGACATGGGGCTGGAGCAGTTGCTCAGTGGTTACAGCGCTTGCTTTCATGCGCAAGTACACGGGTTCAAATCCCAGCACCACATATATGCACAACAAAGTCTCTGAGCAACGGAAGTCCATGAAAAACTAAATAAAATTGAATCTTTCTCTCTCACTGTCCCTCTCTCTTAAAAAAAAAAAAAAAAGAAAAAGAAAATGACATAATTACATTCCTTTTTATGGCTGAATAAAACTTCATTGTGTGTGTATAAAACACATTTTCTTTATCCATTCATCTGTTGGTGGGCATCTGGGAAGCTTAAATAACTTGGGCATTGTGAATTGTGCTGCTATAAACATTATCATTAAAGTATGTTGATTTAGGTCCTTAGGATAAATAGCAAAGGAGTGAGCTAGCTAGGTCAAATGGTTGTTCTATTACAAGTTCTTTGAGGAATTTCCACACTACTTTCAAAGTACTTTTATTAATTTGCAGTTCCATCAACAATGTATAAGTGTGTATTTTTACCCACATCCTTGACAACATTTATGATTATTTGCATTATTAATGATTGTCATTCTAATGGGAGTGAGATAGAATCTCACTGTAATTTTGAATACATTGCTAAAGATGTTGAACTTTTTCATATAATTGTTGGCTTTTGTGTTTCTTGTTTTGAGAAACTTCTTTTTAGTTCATTTGCCCATTTATCAATTGGTTGATTTATTTTTATTTATTTATGTTTTATTTTTGGTGTTAAGCATCTTGAATTCTTTATATATTCTGGATATTAATTCTCTGGAAATAGAGTAGCTAACCAAAATTTTCTCCCATTCTATAGGCTGTCTCATCATGCTTTTGTTTCCTTTGCTGTGAAAAAACAAAACAAAACAAAAAAAAACTTTTCTAATTTGAAGCCATCCCATTTATTGATTCTTGGTTCAGTTTTATTATCTTTGGGAGTGTTATTAAGAAAGTCAGTAATTGATCATTACGTTGAAGTGTTGAATTTATATTTTCTTCCATCGGTGAGAGTTTTTCTACTCTAAATCTTAGGTCTTTGGCCACCTTTGAATTTATTTTTGTTCAGGGTGAGATAAAGGGTTTTAGTTTAATTTTTCTCCATATGGATGCTCAATTTTCTTAGCACCATTTGCTTAAAAAGCTATTTTTTTTCTAAAATATATTTCTGGCAACTTTGCCAAGGGTCACATTACTATATCTAAATAGAATTGCCTCTATGTCTTCTATTTTATTTTATTGATCTTCATTTCTTTTTTTATGCCAATACCACGAATTTTTGTGTTTATATTCATCAAGGACATTGGTCCATTGTTTTCTTTCCTTGATGTGTGTTTGTGTGATTTTGATATCAGGGTAACATTGGCTTTGTTGAATGAGGTTGGAAAAGTTCCCTTCCTTTTCTATTACATGGGATACATTGTAGAAGATTAGCATTATTTCTTCTTTAAAGGTTTGATAAAACTCATTAGAGTTCATGTGGCCCCAGGCTTTTCTTTATTGGGAGAGTTTTAATTGTTTCTTCAATCTCATTGCTTCATGTTGATCTGTTTAGGTTTTCTATATTCTCTGGATTCAATTTGGGTAGGTCATATGTGTACAGATATTTGTCAGCATTTTCTAGATTTTCCAATTTATTGAAATGTAAGTTTGCACCTTGTTCCTAATGATGATTTGGATCTCAGAAATATGTGTGGTAACATCTCTTTTTTATCTCTAATTTTGTTGGTTTGGGTCTTGTCTGTCTTTTGGTCAGTTTGGCTAAGGATTTACCAATCTAGTTTATATTTTCAAAGAACCAATATGTTGCATTGATCCTTTATGTTTGTGTACATTGAATTTCATTAATTTTTGCTCTGATCTTAATTATCTATCTTCTTTTTATTTGGGAATCTGCTTATTCTTACTTTACTTGGCCTTTGTGTTTAAATATAAGATTACTTATTTGGAATCTATTTTTTATGTAGAAAGTCAATGCTATAAACGTTCCTGTTGGAACTATTCCTTCATACTGTACTGGTATTTTGACAGTGTTATGCTTTATATATAATATGTTCCCTCAAAACTTCTGTTAATACAGGTACATTCAGAGGTAAGATCACTGGGTTGTGAGAACAGTAGCCTAGTCAATCCATCCTGGCTTGAATGGACTAATTTGGTGGTAATTGTACACAGCTGTGCATGGCTGGAAGCTGTGAATCAATGGAGGCATGCTTTTGAAGTGCACCTCTTCCTTTTTGCTCCTTTTTTATCCCTCTCTTACTCTCTCCCCATAGACTGAGATCTCTAAAACCTTGAGCCCCAAATAAATTTTCCCTCCAATGACTTGTTTATATCACGTATTTTGGTCACAGCCATGCAAAGGCTTAATAAAACATGTGTTCTATCTATAGTCTCATTTTTTTAAAAATTTTTTTATTCATTTGACATAGTCTTACATATTGGAGGGAATAGTTGTGACATATTCATGCATAGATACATATTGATAAAGAAAGTTAAAGATGATCCTAGTCCAGTATCTCCCCAACTTCAACCTCTTCTCACTCCTATGTCTCCTCTGCTTTACCCACATGTTATAGATAGAAATAAGTATATACATGTATATTAATTTTTGAAATTTCTGAGTTTCTCTGCCTGCCTGAGTATAGTTGGATTTCTCATGGGAGTCAAGGGTTCCCAGTTGTATTAATAACACTCCTAATCCCTCCCTCTCCTTCCTGCCTCCCTCCCTTCTCTCCCCAGTTTCATAGTCATTTGTTTTAAGAATTTTTAAAAATTTTTCTCCTGATTGTTCTTGGACTCATTTCTCTTTCAAAAATATTTTATTCAATCTGCACTGTTGAAGTTGCTTCTGATTTTATCTTATTGATTTTTAATTTTTCCCATTATAATCTGATAAGGTATAAGAAAGACTTTCCCTGTGTCCTAAAATATGATATATTTTTTGGAGAAGGGTCCTTGTGTAGTTGAGAAGAAAGTGAATTCACTTCCTGATGGATGAACTATTCTATAATTATCTTTTAGATCCATTTGATCAATAGCATTTTAATTCTAAAGGTCTTTCTTTATTTCATGTCTGGATGACCTAATTGGTAAGGTATACTGAAATTATCCAGTATTATTTTATCTGGATACATTTGAGTCTTTATATGTGGTAGATTTTTTTTTTTTTAATGTATGGAACTGTGCTGACATATCTTGCTGGATGGTTCCTTTCACCAGAATGAAGTGACCTTCTTTGTCTCTTCTGATTAATTTTGGCTCAAATTGTATTTTATCATATATGAGAGTATCTATTCTTATTTTAAATCTCCATTTTCATGATATTTTTTTCCATCCTTACACCTTTAGTCTGTGGATTTTTTTTGTTGTTATTGTTGTAAGGTGAGTCTTTCATAAAAAAAACTATAATTGAATCTTGATTTTTATTCTAATCTTAAGTCTGTGTCTTTCAAATGAAGAGTTGAGATCATTTATATTAGGGATAATTTTTATTTCATGTCCTTTTGATTGTTTTCTTATGTTCAATTTAGACTTTATTTTCCTTGAATTGATTGCGCTTCTAATAGAATTTATCCATTCACAAACTCTATTGTTTGTTTTTAGTTTCTTCTGTATGTAATATATCATTAAGCAGCTTTTGTACTTAAGTATCATCTGATTTCAATTCTGAAGGTAATAATATATGTAATTTATATATCACATTTATATATTAATATAATTTAATATTATATGTACACATACATATTAATTTATAAATAGATAAAGAAGTGAATTTGACTTGCTTATTTAAGTTGTCAGAATATCATCTTTCCATACATCTAATTTTTATTCAAGTATTGTGACTTTAAAAATAAATTCAATGCTTGTTCTGTTTTTAGACTAGATCAAAACTGATGGATCTAGTCACTCAAAAACTATTTAATGATTTAAAAACAGTTTACATGATACTAGTGATATGTAAGAGCACACCAGCATGTCCTGAGTGAGTTACGTCATTAACATAGACCAAACACATTTGTGCCTTTCAACAATGTCAGAATATATTGAATAACCATAAATTCACAAGTATACCACTTTCATCATTGTCAGTACATTGAATATTTATTGGTCACCTGGTAGTCATAAGTTGGGCAATCAGAGTTTCTTTTATTTCAACCTCCATTTCTAATATCTATAATAATCAAGTCACACATTGAACTTTACACAAGGCTAAGAAAGTGGCTAAGAGAGCCACAGGAGTTTGGTCTTAAGATGTAAACTTGGAGTGAGCTGTGTGTGGTCATCATGGGCAGACGAAACCATGTTCCACTGAAGCCTGAGGACAGAGGTTCAGAAGTTCATTTCCGTGGCAATTTTCCTTAACAAAGCTCCTGAGAAGTAACCAAGTGGCAGAGTTAGGATGTTGATGTGTCCAGTCTCTAGATGTTCCTCCTTTTATGTGTCATAAGTGAGAAGGTTGCTACATTCAGGGGTCTGATGTGTTCAATAACTTCATAGACTTATTTTTTCTGATATGAGCTTGATATGTTCTTCCATGCAGGTGCTTCTGATTTGATTAGTCCACAAGCTGTCATTTTTATTGGCACAATTAATTTATCAGTTTGCACCTTATGGTTGTGCTAGACAGATGGTGGTTGTTTACTTGTACAAACGAGGTGTGGAGTCATTTTACTGCAGCACTTAAACTCAAACGGAGTAGCTTATGGCACTACTGCTTTAGAAAATGGAGTAATTTAGGTTTAGGCATAACCGAAAAATTACTGTTCCATCTCAATGCAGTAACTCAGAACATGACAGCCTGCACTAGACATAGTAGAAATCCTTGATATAAAGGCGCTCATAGCTTAAGGTTGTATTAACACACACACAAATACTCATGGAAAGTATTAGTGATAAAAGTAATCACAGGGTGTAGGATGAAGTCTGAGTGAAAGTGCAATTTTGTACTAGGTAGTTGGGGAAGGAATCTAGATTATTTTGAACCCAGGACCTGAGGATAGTGTGTTGTGAGCCCTGTTAATATACACAAGGAACACTATTTCATTTGAGGGAAATGTCTCATCATACTTGGATAAAGAGAGTTCTAACTTTATGGATAATTTATAAGATACTCAACAAAGTTGAAGTAGAAACAGGACAATGTTGAAAGATTATTCGGGAGGATTATGATCAAATTAAAACACACAAAGCATCATATGTAACAAAATTTAAGTATATGTAACTTAATTACTGCAAATATAATCATTATATTTGTTTCATATGAATTTATTAGTTTCTGTGATAAATGCTATTCTCTCTAAAAGTGATGATTAAGCTATATTTCACAGTTATTCCAATTTTCTACGCAGTAAACTATATGTGATTTTTCTTTCATCTATTTTCCAGTAGACAACATTGATAAAGAACTTGAAAATTCACTCCCAATTTTTTTCTCTACTCTTGATTTTCTTTTTCTTTTATGTATGAGGTCGAACTTGTTATTTATTATTATTTGTCTTCTGCATTGACTTTTACAAGAAAATTACTATTTTTCATAATTGTTGAAAAATAGAGGAACTGGAGTGGTGGCTCAGCAGTTATGGCACTTGTCTTGCATGCATTAAAGTACATGAGTTTAAACCTCAGCACCACGTACACAAGGAAGTGTCAAAGCAACGAAAGCCACGTGAAAACCTAAATAAAATTGGTTACAGCTCTCTCTTTCTCTCTCTTTAAAAAAAAGAAAGAAAAATAGAGACTTTTTAGAAAGAAAGAATATCTTTATTCAACATATTCCTACTATCATTTATTTAATAAAATTTCCTTTTGGTCTTCTAGGTCTACTTCTTTCATTACAGATTTTGTTCACGTTATATTCTAATTGTATAGAAACTCCATCTCTATCACTGTTTTTTGTTTGTTTTTGTTTTGTTTTTATTTAGTTTTTCACATGGCTGTTGTTGCTCTGACACTTAGTTGTGTATGTGGTGGTGGTGGGGTTCAAAGCTGCATCCTTGTGCATGTCAGTCAAAGGCCATAACTGCGGAGTCACCACTTCAGCACCTCTATCACTGTTTTTAATGAGCTATGTCATTCAATGTATTTCCCACCAAAAAGCTAGAGGAAGGATTCCTTCTGAAACAAGTCAATTCACTCACAAATGAAGTTCATTGGGTCCTACCAGATGTAATTTTGTATACAACACTTTAAAAACATCTCATCTTCATCTTTTGGGTAACTTTAAGGATATTTGGGGAAGTTTTTGCTATTTATGTATTTTTAAAAATATATATTATGGTTTGACTGCAAGGTGTCCCCCAAAGCTCATGTGACAATGTGTAAGCTGAGATGAAAGAATTGCCTTGTAGGAGCTTTGATCCAATCACTAATTCTCTTATAAGAATTAACTGGCAATTGTGGGCTGGTAGGGTGTGGCTAGAGGAAGAGGGTCATTGGGGGCATGCCTTTGGGGTATATATTTTGTATCTGGTATAGAGTTTCTCAGTTCTTTGCTCTGTTTCACATTGTGGCCTTTTGATCTCTCTGCTCCCTCTGCTGCTGTGATATTCAGCCTCACATCAAGACTGGAAGAATGGAGCCAGTCTTTTGTGGAATAAGACCTCTGAAACCGTGAGCTGTCAAAATAAACTTTACCTCTTAAAATTGTTCTTGTCAGGTCATTTAGTTGCAGCACTGAAAAAGCTAAAGCAATATAGTACATTTTAAATTAGATTGACATGAATACTGATATTTCCTTTCTAAACCAAGTGTTTTTTCTACTTGCATGTGGCTGCTACTTTATGAGAGATTATCTCTTACCACTGTGCTAATAAGGACATTTTTAGTATTTCACATTTTGTTACAACACTTTTTTTCTTTTCACATGTTATTTTGTCCTTTTACAATAGAACAAACTATCCCAACCTAGCAGTACAATATACTTGAATGATATAGTTACCAATAATACATATTCCATAATATGTAATATATTTAATACATAACATACTGGAAAACAATGTGATGATATAAATCTTACATACCTTGAAATATATTACTACTTTATTTTGAACTATATTTTAATATAAAAAATTTAAAAATGAAGGAAATTTATTTACTTACCAATATACAGATTCATTACTAAATTAAAATAATTTTTCTGATGAGAAAAATTCTACTGGAAGTATTATTTCAATAATGTTTTAATAAATCATTTTTCAATGAATATGAGTTCTGGACATAGTTTACAGCTACAGTTTATGAAAAACAGTTAATGTATTCTTACAAATATTTGCAAGAAAAATATTTCTGTCTGGACTTGTTCCAGATATATTAAACTTACCAGAGGAAAAAATATATTAGATGATAACCTTTTTGGGTTCTGCTTGCAGGAAGTTATGATTCTAAGCAGTGCTTAAATAAACATCTTAAAGGCTATCCCAACTGGATATGCATTTCTCACAGGAGAAAATAGTGTTTGTGAGTATTGCCTAGGAGCATATTCCTTCAAAGGTCATCTTATTATTTAAATGCAGTATGTTGACATCATTTTCTACTGAATAATGAAAGCACCTTCTTGTGATAACTTCACAAAGAAAACTTTAAAAACAATTCATGTGAATAGTCCTTTTCTTATTTATGCTGAAATGGGTGAGAAGTGATTATGTGTATCATATTGTTTTTACTATTTTTCAGCTTCAAAATTAAAGTCCAATTTCATAAACTCCTTATTTTGCAAGCTTTCTCCTTATTAGAATTTTGGCTTACATGACTGTAATAAAGTGCAGCAATTCCCATGGCTTAGTCTCTGTGTGAAATTGCATATAATGAAGCAAAGTCAAATAAAAAAGTAATAATTATGAATTATTTCAAGGCTTTACTTCTTTCTTAAGAATATTCAGGGAAATCAAGTTCTAAATATGTAGTAATATTTTTCAAATGTCCATCTTGATACTATAGTTCTCTTGTACCTTACTTCTGCTTCTAAATTTTTTTCCTCTCCAAAAACCTGAATTTTTCATCAGCCCTGTATTTATGTGCTCATTGTCATTGTTTTTTGCTTTCTGTTCCAATACTCTCCATATTCCCCTCTCTCCGAACTCTTTATTGTATTGCTCATTTTATATTTTCTCCGGATGCCTTCATCAACCTCCTGTTTCTTTATCACACCATCTACCATATCTATTTAATTAATCATCACAAAAACCAAACTGGCAACTATCTCAGTTTGCTTCCAGAAAGAACAGGAAAATAGAAAGACTAAAGTAATGTATTACCCACATATACACATAATATAATTTTAAATATTTGAATTATATTCATTACATAAATTTAAATTATATAAGTTCATATCATATACAATGTATGAATATATGTATATATATTTATTAATTTATTTATATATATGTTCCCAACTGCCACCCTTTAAAATGCATCAAAGCACAAGAACACTAACAGACGTAACGTACAAACTCTAAGCATTTAATTATACTTTTTTTTTTCTTTCTGAAAATAAAAGCATATTCTCAGGGCTGGAGTGGTGGATTAGCTGTTGGAGTGCTTGCCTGGCATGTGTGAGGACCTGGGTTCAGACCCCAGCACCACATACACAATTAGACATCAGAGGAACAAAAGCCATATAAAAAAACTAAATAAAAACTGATTCTGTTAAAAAACAAAACCAAAACAAAACAAAACAAATGAACAACAACAACAATACGCATTCTCATTCACATTTGTTTCCCTGTGGATGGATCAGCCTTGTAAGAATGAATTTACTTCTCTAAAAATATTATATATTGCTATTTGCTAAACTCTTAATGACTGCTCCATTGATTAGCAATTTAATATAAGTCAAACAACCCATTATCACCAGTGGTCATAGTGTGTACCATAAGTAACATCTACAAAAATATATAAACTTTTAAAGATTAAATATTTTTCCTACAGGTTTCTCCAAATATCTTCCTCATAGAGAAAGAAAATCACTACCTGTAATTCACTTTCAGGTTTTATTAGGTAGTTGGGGAGGAAAACTAATAAGGCACAAAATAAGGAGAAAACAGGTGCATGATTATAAAATATGTGAATAGATTAAGATATCTATTACTTTGTGAAAAAGTATTTTATGGCCTCATAAACTTCCAGGTGAGTTTGTAAAATTTTGATTAGTGCTATTTTTTTGTATAAATACCTGATTGTTAGTGAAATTTACTTGATTGTTGGACATTATTGACACTTTTTCTTAACAAAGAAAGAGTTATGCTGTTTTAAAAAATTGAAAATGGCTTTCTGAAATGTCATCTCCATGTCAAGTACACATCCACCTCACTGAAAACATCAATCAGAATCTCAAAATTATATGATAATTGGGAGTTAAAAATAGTGGGATTAAAGAAAAACATGTGTTTTTCTAGGTTGACTTTTATTATACCCTGTCATTGCAAAAATATCCTTATTGGGTATGCTCATGATTTTAATCAAGAAATACACTTGACCTCAAAAGATATTTTTTAAAAATCATAATTACCTTTAAATTTATATTATCAAATTTTAATCTATTTCATACTTTTGAAAAATCACATGCTTTTTATTCTAAAATGAACTTACAAGTTCATTAATGAACTGATATTTATACAATTATGTATTACCAACATATTACCCTTAAGAAGTAAACAAGTAATTATCTGTAATTGATATTTACAATAATTAAAACCTTATGCTTTAGAATCATCACACCTTTCAAATTTTGAAAAAATAGTATTTTAAATTTGAACTTACAAAATATTTGTATCTACCTATGAAAAGATAATAAAGTCAACAATAATTTAGAAAACAACAGAAGTTAAAAGCACAGAATCTGGACACAGAATGCTTGGGTTTATAAAGAAAGGCTCAAAACGTACCAGAAATATCTTGTGAAAATTATTTCACTCTGTCTGATTCAGTTATCTTTATACATGAATGAGTTTTTGTGAGAATTGACTTAATGAAAGACTTAAGAAAAAGTGTAAGTAAATAAAAATAGATAAAGTCAAATATGGTAATAAACAGCATTATTTTCAAAATGTATCACAAAGACCCTGTGAACCATATCAGAAAGCATAAGAAATCAGATACAAAGATTGTGATGAAAAGGGTTCAATATGTTACTTTTAGGTTTTTTGAAAGTGTATCACATTGCTGTTATCTATAGTTACCCCACTATGCAATAGTACACCAGGATTTTTATAACCTGACTGTAACACTACATCTCTCAAGTTTTTCCTGTCCAAGCCATCTCCACATTACCTAGACCCTTGTAACCACTGTTCTACCCCCAATCTTTATAGCATCAACTTTTTATATTTGACATATGCATAAGATCTTATTTCATTTAGCATAATGATTTCCAATCCCTTTCATGTTGTGTAAATAACAATTTTATTTTTTTTCGTGATTAATAATATTTGATTTGGTATATGGACCAGATTCTCTTTATCTATTCATCAGGTGATAGAAATGTTTAACCTGACTTAAACATTCTACAATGTGTACACACATCAAAACACCACATGGTATCCTGTGAATACATATATCTTTATGTTTCTACGTATCAGCAAATAAATTTAATTTAAATTTAAAAATCATGGTACAGGACTTAAGTTGGTGGGCCTAACTCTAGATCTGTTTTGTTTGGAAGTCACAGAATTATTGTACATAATTTTTTTTAACTGACAGAGTGGAGAAAATTATGTATCAGAAGATATTCCAAGTATCAGGAACACCCTTAAGATCATGCACTTGCTTTACAGCGTTTCCATGTGGACCATGCTTTCCCCTTCCTCCTCACTAGGACCAAGTTTCATCTTCAAGATTTCCCAGTGTTATGTAGTACCCCATTTTTTAAAATTATTTTTAGATTGACACATAAAAACATAAAATATATTCATATTAATGAGATGCCATGTGATGTTTCAATACATGTAAACATTGTGCAAAGTTTAAATCAAAGTGAAATATTATTATTTTGGATTAAATTTTCCTTTCTGCTTAGAATAATAGCTTTATTTGTTTAACTGATAGGATCAAAATCATTTTTTTCTCAAAGGAACAGTAATTTTTTGACATTCTAGTTATTTCTATTACACATGAACACTGTATTTCTGGATGACCTTTACTGCCTCTAAATTTCTAGACTCTGAAGCCTCAGAAAAGGTTACAATATGTGCTTGTCAATAACTGGAGCAGAGGCCACCAGGGACTATCTGGAAAGAGCCTCATGGAAAAGCCTGCCAAGTCATATTCTCACTGAAGTTCTTGTGATCGTCTTGTGATCTATCTTCAGTTCAAAAGTTAACCTGAGTTCAAGATACCTTGTTGGGAACAATGCCATCAGAGTAAATCTGAACAGCACAGGCATGCAATTGTGTGTTATGTGCACATGCACACGGACACATAAATTTCAGGAAGTGCTTGATTCTTGATTGTAATAAACAGATGCAAAAAATTGTTCTTCAAAAATACTTGTTGAATTTTCTAAATTCTTTCTATATCTATAAATGGATGTGTATATATACATTTCATGCACACATGTACATCTCATATCAGATAGTATAATATGTTTTTGTTTATAATGTTATTGATACTGAATTAAACTAATTTAAGAAGGCTAAGCAAATGCTCACTTATGGAAACAATGGATAAGAACCAGTGACTTGATAATTAGGTAACAGAAGAAGGTGGAAGACAAGAGGAACACCCTGTATTGTCAGCCTTCTTCACTTGATCAAAATATCTGACAAGAACAACATACAGGTAGAAAAATTTATTTTGGTTCATGGTTTCAGTCTAAGATCACTGGAACTCCAAGGCAGAAACTTCATGGTGAAAGGGTTTTGGGGAAGAAAACTGCTCAGCTCATGGCAACTGGGAATCTAAGAATGAGAGAGAGAGAGAGAATGAGAGAGAGTAAAAGCATTGGGGAAAATTTAAACCCCTCTAGGACACATCCTCAATGTCTTGTGTGAACTATGCCCCACCTGCCTAGAGTCACCACCTAATAGAGCATTCAAATTATTAATTCATCAAATGGGCTAATCTATCTATGAGGTTACAGCCCTTATGATCCAATAAATTAATCTGAATCTTGCTTCAATGCAGACCACACATTTAACACATGAGCTTTGGGGGCATTTCAAATTCAAACCATAGCAGTCTGCATCAAGTAATAATTTAATTGTTGTCTAAATCAGTCATTACAGTAGGAAGTTATTTCAATCAATGTTACCACAGTACAACTATGAGTTATGGAATAAGGTAGAGTTAGCGGAGAAAAGATTAGAAACCAAGACTGTAAATAAGAAGAGTCACTAATCCAGTTGCCTGAGAATTCAAGAAAGGCCAGCTACCAACGTGGGTAAGGAAGAAGTAGTCAATGAGACTTATTCGAAACTTTTGCCTCATTGAATCAGTGCCCTAATCTTTAGTGATATTCCTGCTGTTCTGTTATTCATCAAGGCACAAAACTGGAAAGAATAAGTCAACCTAAGGTGAAGGAGAATGAGGAGCTGGAACCCACTATCATTTCTGCAACTCTCTTTAATTTCTATCCATGACAACTTCAGAATGTAATAATTGCTGCTTCATTTTCAAATCTTAAATTTCTTGTGAATTTCTATTTTGGCCAAGCCTAAAATAGTAACATATACAAAGAAGAAGCTTTGGGGTAGTTTGAGTTACATTCTAATGAAGGCTTGAGAATTTACAGTACAGATCACAGCAACATACAACTTGTCAACCTGGACTCCTTACATATTGATTTTAATCACATTAAACTTCCAAACAAAATCAATTACAAAATGAGGCCAACTGATTCAGGATGACTGACTTTAATAAGTGTAAGTCAATTGTACTTTATCTGCTGTGAAGTCAATCCCTGTCAGAAGACTTCTGTTTAGAATAACATGGTAAATTAAGCATATTGTAAGCTAATGATGGTGATTATTATAGAAATATAATGAGCTAGAAAAGTATACCCAAGTTCATATGATTTATTCCACTGCTAACATATTGTTCAATGGTAACTGAGTGGTTGTCCCTTGGATGAATAGTTCTAAAACATGTTTTTAGCATTGGTATCTGGTTTGGGTAGTTTTATAATTCAACAATGGCCATAGTCAGATTGCTTGGGGGAGTAAAATTATGTTGTTAAACCTAGGCTTAACCTCCATTCCTGCTTTGTGTGCATTTCACTCATAATCCATTGGGGAAGGACAGGAATGGCTGACATTTCAAGGAAGGACCATTCGTTTTGCCTGATTATTGCGATCTTACACTGATCAAATTATTCATTGTTAAACATTCATTTGGGCACAGATATCTTCACATTTTGAATGTGTGTGTGTCTTCATGTACTCTAGTTGCTGATCACACGGTGCTAAAATTAGGGATTGATTTTAGGACCATGACACATTTAGATCTGTACCGTTGACTATCTCTGTCTATGCAAAAGCAAAATAAAGTGAAAACAAAACATATGAATTCTCGGGACCCCACCCCACCTCTGTGCATGCCCAGAACTACATGCCTGGCCCAAGCAGACAAATAAGATACCCTAAGGAGACATTGCCAAGAACCCACTGCACTGCTGCACATACCCAAGACTCTGACCCAGGCCCAGCAGGTGCGCAAGACATCCCAAGGACCCTGCACCCGGACTCTGTCCAGCTGACACCCATATCCACCATGTCCAGAAATATTGAGCCCATCCCTCCCACCAAGGATCAGAGGTCTCATCACATTGTGCAGGCTTGTCTTCTCCAGTCCAGGACCCAGCAATGAACCTCAACCACTTAGTTTCCACAACCTAGCAGGCTACATGGCAACCCCACCAGGTTCCAAATCCAAGTTCTGGAAACTAGCTCTGAAAGGTGAAATAAAATGAGAATCCAGGAAGAAACAGCTGTTTGGAAGAAGATGGTCATCAGAGAGGTGGTGTCTGACCTGACCCAGGGACCTGAAAGGAAGAAGTACCCAGAGACTTGCCTTGCTTCCACACAGGGAACCTCACTTTAAAATTCCAGAAGAAGCTTCTCAAAGATGAAGAATCAAACTAGAAAAGGTCCACCTCAAACCTACAACTCCCCTACCAAGGAGCCAATGGACAGGGAGTGGGATGAAAATCTAGAACAAATTATCAGAGATCTGATTACTAAAAGGAACAATGAGCTAAAAGAAGATTTAATAAAGGGACTAAATGAGGAAACACAAGAGATGAAAAACTCTATTATCAAAGAAATATGCCTACTACAAAAGGCAGTAACAGAGCTAAAATCTGTGGTCAATCACATTAGAGGAACAATGGAAGAGTTTAATAATAGACTAACTTCTATAAAATACAGAAGCTCAGCACTCGAAGAAAGAACTCCCATTAATGAGGAAAGGGTGAGTAAACTTAAGTGCCCAGATGACAAAAAAGGAAAAAATCACAGAACATGAGCAGAATTTTCAAAATGTCTGGAATGAAATCAAAAGAAACAATCTAAGAGTAATTTGGATATGGGAAGAAATCAAATTGCAAATTAATTGTATAAAGAATATTCTCAATGAAATTGTTAAAGAAACTTATTCCCATATTGGAACTGATTCATAAATGCTCTTCCAGGAATCATATCCAATAGGCCTAATCAAATGAGAAGCTCACCAACATGCATCATATTTTAAATGTATAATGGGGATCAAGGAAAGGATAATAAAAGCTGTAAGAGAGAAATACCAAATCACATTCTGAGGCAAATCAATAAGAATCACCTCTAATTTTTCAGCTCAGATCCTAAAAGCAAGAAGATCCTTCAATGAGAACTTTCAATCTCTGATGATCACAACCTATATCTGAGACTATTATACCCAACAAAATTCAGCTTTAAATTTGATGGGAAGATAAGAATATTTCACAATAAGATCAAACTTTCGACATTCATGAACAGAAAATCAGCATTACAAAGAATCCACAAAGATAAACTACTGAAAGAAGAACAAGCAGAATATCTCCAAAACAAGGAAATTCAATAAAGGTACATACTATCAATATACAACCAAGACAGTACAGAAATTAAAATAAAACACAATGACTATGAACCACAACCACATAACTATCCTAACACTGAATAGTCTCAATGCACCAATAAAAACAGATTAAAAGATTGATAAAAAATCCAACAGTATTAGAGTCAATGACATCCACAGATTGAGGGTGAAATGATGATAAAAAATCTACAAGATGTATGGCCCAAGAAAACAAGCTGTTGTTGCAATAATTATACCCAAAAAAGTAGATTTCAAATGTAAACTAATCAGAAGAGATAAAGAAGGCCACAACATCCTAGTAAAGGGAACAATGCAACAGGAAGATATAATCATGGTAAAAATACTATATAAGCTCCAAACACCAATGCTCCTAACTATGTGGATAAATTACTCCATAACATAAAACCACTTGTGGACTTCAACACAATAATGCTGGGAGACTTTAATACTCCTCTGTCACCAATAGACAGATTGACAAAGCAAAAACAACACAAAATAAAACAAACAAGCAAACAAAAACAATAAATAGATCTCCAGTCTAAACTACTCCATACATCAAATGCACTTAACAGACATCTATTGAATATTATACCCAAAATTGGCAGCGCTTACCTTCTTCTAAGCAAGGCATGGAGCCTTCTCCAAAATAAATCATATTCTAGTTCACAAAGGAAATCTCAGCAAATATAACAAAAAGTAGTAATTATTACACGTATACTATCAGACCATGACACCATGACCCAGAAATGAACAACAAAAATTAGAACAGAAAATGTACATGTACATGGAAAATAAATAATACCTTATTAAATGAAGAATATATCCAAGAAGCCATGAGAGCAGAAATCAAGAAATTTTTGGAAGTGAATGAGAATAAAGACACAGCATTGAGACCTTTGAGACAGCAGGAAAGCATTTGTAAGGAGAAAATTTATAGCACTACGTTAAAAATCAGGAGAGATCTTGAATAAATAAGCTTATGTTCCACCTCAAATCACCACAAAAGGAAGAAAAACCTAACCCCAAAGCCGGCAGAAGACAGGAAATAATTAAGACCAGAGTTGAAATCAAAGAATTCAAGAACAAAAAATAAGGACATAAAAATAATTAACAAAACAAAGAGCTGATTCTTCAAAAATATTTAAAAAATTGACAGACCCCAAGCTAATTTCACTAAAAGAATGAAGGAATTGAAGCAAATCAACAAAATCACCAAGGAAAATGGAGTGATCATCACTGATCCTATGGAAATCCAACAAATTATAAGAACATATTTTGAAAAACTATGCTCATTTAAATTAGATAATCTGGAAGACATGAACAAATTTCTAGATATTCCCACATTGATGCAGACTGATTTTGAAAGCCTAAACAGCCCAACAGCACACACTGAAACCCATATAAAAATTAAAAACCTTCCAAAGAAGAAAAGTCTAGGACCTGATGGACTCCCCACTGAAATTTTCTACACCTATGAGAAGCTAACACCTCTCCTTATTAAGCTATTCCAAGACATTGAAAAGGGGAGATTTCTCCCAAATACTTTTTATGAGGCAACTATAATTCTGACACTAAAACCCAAAAAAGATGCAGCAAGAAAAATGCAATCCAATATCCCTGATTCACATAGACACAAAAATCCTTAATAAGGTTCTACCAAACTGCATTCAAAAGCACATCAAGAAGATAATTCGTCCAATCAAGTGTGCTTCATTCCAGAAGCACAAAACTGGTTCAACATACACAAATCAATAGGAGGCAGGAAATACACAATATCAAAGCTGAAATCAATGTAGTTGAAAAAAAGCAATACAAAGAGTCAACAAAAAAAGTTGATTCATCAAAATAAATATAGTTGACAGATCCTTAGCCAACCTCACCAAAAGAAAGAATGAGGTGAAGCAAATCAACAAAATCTAAGATGAAGATAGAGACATCACTACTGACTCAACTGAAATCCAGATGTTTATCTGAACCTATTTTGAAAAACTATACTCTTCCAAGTTTGATAATCTGGAAGACATGGACAAATACCCAGTACATACAACATTCCCAAATTAACACAGGAGGACATTGAAAATCTAAACAAACCAATCTCAAGTAGCAAAATTGAAAAAAACAATCAAAGGCCTGCCAAAAAAAGAAAAGCCCAGGAGTCTCACCAGAATTCTGCCAGACCTTTACAGAAGAATTAGCAACACTTCTTAGTAAGCTATTCCATGAGATTGAAAGGGAAGAAACCTCCCAAATGCATTTTTTTTTTGGTATCAGGCAAACATAATCCTGATACCAAATCCAACAAAGAAACATCAATGAAAACAAAAACAAAAACAAAAAAATATAGATCATTTTACATGATGAAGATAGGTGCAAAAATTCTTAATAAAATTCTAGCAACTGCATTCAAAAACACATCAAAAGGATAATACATCATGATCAAGTGGGCTTCATCCTAGGAAGGCAGGACTACTTCAACACATGCAAATCAATAAATATGATTCACCACTAAACAGAATTAAAGACAAAACCATCATCTCAATTGATGCAGAAAGTCCTTAGATAAAATCCAACACTCATTTATGCTCAAAACTCTGGAGAAGATAGGAATCAAAGGAACTTACTTTAGTTTTGTAAGAGCTATTTATGACAAAACCATAGCCAACCTTATACTTAATGGAGCAAGGCTGAAACCATTCCCAATAAATCTGAGCACAAGACAAGGCTGTCCACTCTCATCATTCTTACTCAATGTAGTCCTCAAAACCCTAGTCAAAGCTATTACACAAGAGATGGAAATCAAAGGAATTCAAACAGGAAAAGAGGAAGTCAGGCTATCTCTATTTGCTGGTGACATGATCCTATACTTAGAAGACCCAAAAAGCTCTATCAGAAGACTTCCAGACCCTATAAATGAATTTAGCTAAGTGGCCGGTTACAAGATCAACACTCCTATACTCTAGTAGCAATTCTGCTGAAGAAGAAATCATGAAATCCATCTCATTCAAAATATCCTAAAATACAATAAAATCCTCTGACATTAATCTAACAAAAGATGTAAAAGACCTCTACAATGAAAACTGTTGAACATTAAAATAAGAAATTGAAAGAGACCTGGGAAGATGGAAAAGCTTTCCATGTTCTTGGTTACACAGAATCAATATAATTAAAATGGTCATTCTGCTGAAAGCCCCATAAAGATTTAATGCAATCCCCATCAAGATATCAATGACATTCTCATTGAATGTAGAAAAATAAATTCTCAAATTCATTTGGAATAAGATGAAATCCAGACTAGCCAAAACTTTACTAAGCAAGAAAGACAGAACAGGAAGTGTCACAATATGTGACCTGAAATTATACTTGAGGGCTATAGTAACAAGAACAGTGTGATATTGGTATCAAAACAGACATGAAGACCAAAGGAATACAATAGAAGACACTGAGACAAACCCACAAGTCTTTAACCATCTGTTATTTGACAAAGGGGCAAATATACAGCAAGGAGGAAAGACTGCCTGTTCAACAAATGGTGCTTGATGAACCGGAGAACTACATGCAGACAGCTGAAATTTGATCCTTATCTCTCACCCTGCACAAAAATCAAATCAAAATGGATCAAAGAATTAGGACTTAAACCATCAGCTATACAATTTCTAGAAGAAAAAATAGGATAAGCACTCCATTACATCAGTAAAGGCACCTCCTTCCTTAATAAGACTCCCATAACACAAAAATTAAACCCTGTTCTTCTCTCACCCCCTCCAACATCATTCCCCCAGTCTCTCTCTCTCTCTCTCTCTCTCTCTCTCTGTCTCTCACCTTTTTTTCTTTTTTCTTTGTATTTTGTTTATTTATTTTTATTGTTTGTAAAAAAGACAGTATGAGCAGCCAATGGGTACAATAAACAGTGTTAACCTAGATACATTGCTCTTTTTGTAACTGTTACCATATTAGTTACCCTATGAGCAGAATCTTTGGTTACAATACTATTAACCATCAGGCTGTAACTAGAACAATGTTCTTTCCTCCAAAGCAGAGATTCTGAGAGGACCTGATTTCAGCCCAATTCAGCTTTTTTTATGTACAGTTGGTCTCTGAGTGGCTGAAAGGATCAGAATGAGAACAGCATCTTTCCTGCTCCTGTATTGATTGAGGGGTGTGGCAGTCCCTAGAGACAAGCTGGGTCAGAGTTAGTTCCTCTTTTTACTTGCTACACCCGAGTCTCTGAGTCACTGTCTTCCCACTGACCCACACTATGTTCAGTGAATCTTTTTCAATACACACATCTTGCAGGAAGGTAGCTTTCCAGCATTTCTTCCTTCAGGTCAAGGAGAGTGCATGTGCGTGACTTTTCTGCATTCCACCATCTTCCACTGACTGGTGCTTGTTTTTGTTAATATTTCCTGGGTTTGTTCAGAGAATTTTCTTGTGCTTAAACTAAGTAGTATTCAGTTTAACCTACTCTGCAATTCCATCACATTTTTCTTAGATGAATGATACTCTGGACTTTTGAAGCACTGAAATATGCAGAGATAAATAATGCTGTGTAAGTTTATTTAGCACTATCCTTGCCAATAAATTTCCCTAACCATGGCAAAATTAGACTGAGAATGGTGATTACCAATATGCACCAAATATAATCTAAGAGATATGCATAACCCAATTGGCTTAACATGGTACACTACTAGGAATGAGTTTGAATTGTATTTGTAAAAGCTCAGGTGTATAAATGATTAGTGAATATGCTCAAGTAATTTGTGGAATATAATAATAGGTCAGCACTTTTTAAATTCTTGAGAATTTTCATTGTGTGAAATTGCTTTCAATCTAGTTATACTTGGGGGAAGTTAGGCCAAGAATCAAATTTCTTAGTAAAAACAACTAATAAGGAAATACTATGAAAGTATTTATTATTTTTGTTAATAACACAAGGCAAAAATATTAGATTTATAAATTCTTTGTTATTTTTTATAATTGAATTACTAATTTTTATGAATTATCCCTTATTTATAGCAGTGAAAAAGTAATAGAACTTAAAAATATAAAAATCATTGTCAGTCTGAATACCACAGCTTTATAAGCTGTCTGTTTATATGCAGGTGTTTCTTAAAATAGTAAGCTATAAAGATGACAGAGGAAATAGAGCTGTAGGATATTAAATATTCATTTAGCAAACTTGAACTTAGATCAAGGTTTCTGCTAGCATTCAAATCTCAGAAAGTATATTTTACTATGTTCATTCTTTGTCTTAACTCAATAGGCATTTTGAATAGTTCAATTTTTTTTCATTTTGAAACATTCAGTAACTTGTTCAGATGTTATTTATCCTCATGTTGCCCCTTACTTTTATAATTACTTGTCATTTGGAAAAAAAGTTGCTATGGCAAAAAAAAAAAAATGTCATCAAGGTACATGGTCAAAGGGAATGCAAATACTCCTTTAGGCAATCTTATTTTGAATTCCATTTACATGCAATATGATATTATAAAACTAGCTAGAAGACACATTCATACATTTCAAAGAGATTTTCAGAGGAAGAAAAGATGAAGCAATATTCAGGACTTAAAAAAGAGATGTTATTGATGTAATATATTGTTTTCCTCTTCACCAACAAACATTATCCTCCAAAGTCTACAATAACACATTGGGGTGGTGGCTGGGGGTATGCAAAACAGCCGTGAAGGTATAGGAAGTTATTTTTTTCCTATTTAAATATACTGATGTTTCCTTTTCCTATTTCATTCTTTAAAAATCCTTATGATATTAGAATGGCTCTGAAGACATTTGAGCATTATACTGCATTTCAGTTGTCAACATTCCCACTTCTTCATGTGCCTAAAAGATGTCAATAGGAAATAGTCAACTTCATCCAAGACAAATGTTGATAATAGACTGTAGTAGAAAGATTAATTTTCCTGTAATAATGAGTAAACTGTGGCAAAATTAGCAGCATATTGAAAACAGGATTTAATGATTGTGAGACTAAAATGAATCCTTTATAAAACAAGTCTGATCAATTAATTTCTTAAAGAGAATGTCTCCGTGTAGACTGATCCTCCCCATTTTAAGGTATTGGAAATACAATGCATTCTGTGTAATTTCTTCACATGTCCTAATTTAGTCTGTGACTCAACAAATATTTTTAGTCATTTTTATCCCTTAGTTTCCTTTAACAACCCATATCTGCATGTTTGCATGATTACAGATATGGATTTCAGCATCTTCCACTTTCTCCTCTTTAGTTTTTATTTCTATTCTACCTCTAGCTTCTATCTTCTTCTTTTTTCTTTTACTATCTCTGTGTTCATTCTTTCTTTCCATCTATAGAGGAGCTTATGAATACAATAGATATTTTATGAATATTTGTTCATAAGATAAAAATTAAAGATAATCTCCAACTTATGATGGTTGATTTATGATTTTCAACTTTCTGAAGGCACAAAAGTGATATGCATTCAACAGAAACTATTTTTTATTTTGAATTTTGATCTTTTTTTCAGGTTAGTGGTTTTTGAGATGATAACCTCATGGTTTTGAGGAGTGTCAGCAAGCCACAGCTCCTATTGTGTCGCATTGATGATGAGGGTAAATAATTGATACTGTAATTTAATGTGTTGCAAACATATGAAGTTTGGTAAATTGTGTAATAAAGCTATGCAAGTTGGTAGGTTAGGGATATTAAATACATTTTTATTTATAATATTTTCAACTTCCCACAGAATGTAACCCAATTGTAAGTCCTGGAGCATCCATGTATTAAAACATGTGGTGTCCATGAGAATATGCCTTGTAAATATCCAAATTTAGGGAATGCAATTGATTAGGCATCATAGTTTCTGCATTCTGAAATTCATTGCTGTGTTTGCTTCCATATTTCCAGCGACTATTCCCTGTATATCTGAACATGACAATGAAAAGTTAGTTTTCCTAAGAAATGTCAATTATCTGGCTGACTTGGGCCCCCTCTGATTGTAAAACATTGCAAAATATTCCTATATGGTATGCTAGTATACGTTTCCCAAAACTTTCCTTCCTTCTTTTGCTCCAGGTGAATTTTACATAGTGGTCAGGTGGTTCTTCTATACTCAGTTGACTCTCCTTATGTTCTATCACACAATATTTTCCCACAATAAAAACCTTCTATGTTTAATCTCTTCTTAACAATTTTATTCCCCCCCCCCAACAACTTCAAATTCATCCTAATCTCTTAACTTGTGGGAATAGTTTGGTGGTTTTCATGTAACAGCTGCCACAGCAGTAAGGTTTGCAATGGAGGGTTCTGGGCAACATTACAGAAACCAAATTTGTTGCTTTCTAGTTCTGATGTGCTCACCTGACAGGGGTTTATGCACTACTTTCTTCAAGAGCAGTATCCTGTAAAACAGTTTTTTTTTTTTTTTTAAATTTCTGGCTCCTGAGGTGCAACATCGTCAGCAGCACCCAAAACACAATACCTTCTCCTAACATCCTCAGCTTGGGCAGTTTTGTTAAGTGGTGTATTTCTGGCAAGTCACCTTCAACAGCTTTCTCTTGTTTCCTAGAGGATCAGATTCCTAAGGGGAAACTCCCAGTAAGTCCTCCAGCAATGCCTTTGTCTTTAGCAAATCATGATGTTCACGCGTCTCACAACGTTAAGACTTCAGCCATGGTGAAAAGAAAAACTTTTCTTTATGGTATGTCTCAACCTGGTGGTAAGCTGGTGTTTCCTATATCTGCTGTCATGTATTCTTTATAATTCTATAGATTTACTCTCCCTCTTATTCCAAGTCCCTTTTCTAATTTAAACTTCATTATATTTACTCCTCTGTTAAAATTATTGTGTAACATCTCTTGTGAGAGGAATTAAACTGATTCAGTGTCTGATATACAGAGGACTCAGACTACACAACTAACTCAAATAATAAATAAGGTTCCTCTTCTTTATCATTCCACTCTGTTAGCAAGATGAAACTTTTCTCCATCCTAATTCTTTTTATCTTGAACCTGCTGATCTCTATGCCTGGAAGTTTTATGAACTTCAATGAGCTGGTCAAGTCATATTCCACAGCCAATTCAGATCTTTTCTCAAGTGAACTAGTGATAAAATTTAAAAGCACATTTTTAAGAATATATAAGTAATATTCGTTGTGATAATATAGGCAAGAAGTATGATTTTGAAGAAAAAAATTAGCTGAAATTGTAATCTGTTTTTGGATATCTAAGTTTATATTTTCTGTGATATAATAAAATATCACACACAATTTAAATTTGATCATTTGACTACCATGTTCCTGGAAAGACTATAACCAAAGCTCAGATTTTCAGAATGATGCCTAACTCATCAGTGAGTTTGGAAGTCCTTCTTAATAGTAGAAATATGTACAAAACTCAAAAATTTTCCACACAGGAAAATGTGGAGGAAACATTGATGCTATAAATATTTTGGGGAAATTTATTTTAACTTTAATTGCAACTGAATACATTTTAAATTATACTTTAAGATACTAAAAGAATGATTATAAGAATTTCTAGTAAATGCCACAAATTTAGGCTATTGTATAAGAAGGCAACAAGTTCATATTTCTCTTCCTTAACCTGAATGCTGATGAAATAGTCAGGAAAGGAAACAACTGACTAAATGTATTCAAGAAAGAAAGAAAGGAAAATAAAAAGAAGGAAGGGATGGAGAATGGAGGGAGGAGAATATAGACAAAGAGAAAACAGTTTAAAATAACAATCTTAAAATGCAAAGAAATGTTGAGAAATAGATCATAATAGAAGACATTTTCTATTTGCTTCAGGGGGCTAGAATAAAGAGCATACCAATTTTTCTCTTCACTTAATGTCATATAGAATAAGGGATAATAAATTAAAAACCATTCTCTGTAGTTTGTGCTGACAAGAAGATTCCAAAAGACAAAGATGTAGACGAAGCTTGATTTATAGAAAAGGAATGAATTGGATAGAGGTGGTCTGTAGGAAAATTCAGAAAGCAATGGCCTTCAGCACTGGAGTGTCTATCTATATTTGGTTGAATGTGGTTGGGTTGGGCAATAGGTCAAAATATTATCATTTGGAAACAGAAACTTCTCTATACTTTACCTTAGTGACAAATCCAACACTTAGAAACTATAACTTTGGCCTGTAAAATGGTATAATATAAAGCTGACATTTGGTAATAAATTAGAACATTCCCTCTAACATTATAATTAATATGACATACATAATAGCCACATTTCTATACATATGAGATAGTTACAATTAAATATTTAAATAATATAATGGCTATTACATGTTTGATAATATAGTTCATTGAAAAAATATAATAAACTTTGAAGAGTGCTAAGGATACATATAGCACACAAAAGAAAATGATCATCCACATAGGCCACAAAGTAATATTAAAAAAAGATAACAAATATCAAAAATATTACCTGATCTTCTGCTAGTTGTGTACCCTCTTAGCAACCTGGGCCTTGCCACCTGGCTGTTAGAAAACTAAATTTTCTAGGCTCTAAATGCACACATATGGCTCAGTTGTCCTAATGTGATAGGTGGATAGGCCATTCCAGTGCCCTATTAAAAATGTGGGATTTTGCTATGTTCTTAGATAATCTAATTCATCAGGGAACTAATTTATTTAATATAAAATATATATAATTTTCTTTTCAAGAGAGTAACATCTGAAATTTCATGGAAAAATTGTTGCACTTTCACATTAATTGACAAGTATAACAAAACAGATTTGTGAAGCCCAATAAACCTATGTCCCCAAAATTAAGAAAAAAAAATCTTTGTTGGTGGTCTTATAAAGTTAAGACATTTAAAAAAATAATATTTCCCTGTAGAGTTTGAAGATAAAATTAAAATATTAATATTTTCTGATAATATTCACCTGGTGAAGCTGTATGCAAACAGGTAGTTCTTTAGTAAGAAAACAGTAGATTCCTGGCTGCTCTAGAATTTACAATTTTGGTTCAGAATTTAATTCTGATAAGTATTTCTATCTTCCCTTTTGACTTCAATATAACCACTTTGATTTACTCATGTGCTATTTTTTTTAACCTTATCGTTTTACATTGCTTTCTCGAAAGAAATTTTTATCCCTGGCCCCAGCAATGAAGAATTACATTGATAAACAATTAGATACAGTCTATTTGGGAAGTATTCAAACACACATGTACAGCCTTATTACGTCAAATGTAGTTAATCTCTCAACTTTACTATTGGGGATATTTACAAAGGTATTAATCCTAGAATGATAATAGGTAATAAGCCAAAGTTATCTATAATATTAGAAATAGATACATCTTAATTGGAAAAGTGAAGTAATTAGATTCTTACTCATTGGTAAGATGTGGTAAGCAACTGTAAGACATTGTTACTGCTGCTACTACAAAAACATATAAAATTAAAAAAAAATACTAAAGAAATCAGAGAGGTGGAGAATAAAGAAATCTTTATGAACTAAAGTTTCAGAAAGAAACAAGTGGCAGGGACCGTTCCCACCATGTTGATTGACAAGGTCCAGGCATGGGGAAGGGCTTGGCAAGGCCACCATTCCAGGAAATTACCACTGTTATCTCTCCTAGGAATTGGGTGTTTTCTTATAATGGTCATGCTTATAACTATGCATTTGCAGATCAAAATTCCAGGAAAATTTGTTATTGATGATAAAGGTTGTTATAAAAGTAATAATAATTCATTAGGTCTGTGGAGTCTGAGGGAAGATGAAAAATGCCCTTAAAAAATATGCTAACACCACACTAAAAAAGCCCAGATAACCAGAAATCCAACTTTGAAAAGTTCTTAAGAAAATTACACTTACAGGAATTACTCTCACCCATGTTGATTACATCTAGTCCTGTTAATGTTTTACCCGTTAAACAATCAAAGACATAATAGGAGATTTACTGTTCCCACAGTACAGGGACCACCATGTGAAACCTATAATATTGGAGGACATTTGTGGTATCCACCTAGAGGAACCCAAATAAATAATTATTAAAACCCTCCACCCACAAACCCACCATTGCTTTTTATAGGAATATACAATGAAAATGGAGAATGCTAATATTAATGACAAATGGACTAACGTCCAGTGCTTGCCATTTCTTCAGAGACTTGTACCTCAGGGGCTACCTTGGTGATGTGGGACAAAGGAACAAAGAAACAGCATACATAAACAGTTACACATATATTATCTGAAAATCAAGTGTCCACACTGCATACTGTATGAGTGATTAAGGAACATGTTTTTCTACTTCTCATTTTGCCTTTGTTTTTAAATAGTTTAAGTTTCTACTTCTTTGAACTTAGTAAGAACACATAACTATTTTTGTAAGGTTACTATCAGTAAGGCAACAACAACATAATTTTAGTTAATTTAGAACTATAATACAATGCTAAATGCACTAAAGCTGGACAATACTGTATTACCAAAAACAAAAAAAAATCCTAGTAAAATGCTTGTGCAAAAACTTCTGAGTAAATATAGAAAGCTGACCTTAATGTACTCTTTAAGTATAACATAAGTAGAGGGTATAATGTCTCAAAAAAAGACATTTATGGAAAAAGAAAAAGAAACATTGTGGTTAAGGTTTCAAGGAAGTATGTTAATGACAGGGATTACCTAGAAATTTAAAAAAGAAGTCAAATGTAACGGAACAGTTAACGAAAGTATTGTTTTGCTACCTGTATAAAAATACATCACAATAAAGATCAGATGGCATTTTGCTCAAGCAGGGAACTGTGTCTGCTTGCAATTTGTCCCAGAGGTTCGAGATGTTCCTCTGCGCTGACTCCACTCATCCTTTCGGGGACCCGAGAGTTCTGCTGGGGCTGGAACCCGGCAAACAAGTCCTTGTAAGAAATTGTATTAGAGGCTATTTAATTCCCTGAGTCTGCATCTGAGGATTGATATAGACACAGGGATCTTTTAATTGGATCTTTTGAAAGTTATGGAAGCTGATGTGACCATTGGCAATCTAGAAAGGCTCAAACACATGGACAGTTTACTCTATGGGCATGTTTTTATTAGAAGGAGGGTTTGGAAGCATGATATAGAAAGAATAAAACTTTACACGATATAATGATGCATATATATGACAATTTGCAACTGGGAGTAATTAGGAATAAATACACATTACATGTACTTCTGAGCATATTCTCCAAATACTAAACATGTAAGAGGATGAAATCTAAACCAAGCAATAAACCAAAATGCAGAATTTTTTGCAGCAAAGAATATCATGGTGTTCTGAATACGAATTGAAAGATCTAGAGGAAAGAGAACAGAGTTGCAAATGCAGAGAGGAATCTGTGATGTTTAATATTTAAATGGCAAACTCAACCAATGTATGTAGGCTGCAAAACAAACAGAGGCAAGCAAACCACAAAAAAAAAAAAAAATCAACAACAACAACAAAACGACAAAGAAGAAGACCAACAAGACATGTGTACAAACTCCAGTTCATATTTGATAAATAAAATACATTGTTGTAAACAGGACAAATGAAAAAAGAATTAGAGCAATGTTTTTTTTCAGAAAATATGCAAACCAAAAATCTATGAAAGGGGCTGGAGTGGTTGCTCAGAGTTTAGAGTTCTTGCTCAAGGACCCCAGTTCAGACCCTAGCACAACATGCACAACTAAGTGTTGGAGAAACAAAAATCAAATGAAAAAATAAATAAAATTGATTCTCTCTCTCTTTATAAAAAAAATAAAAGAAAAAAGACTGTGGCATAACACAAATGAAGTAAGAAAAGAAAAAATAGAATTCAGTACACAGCAAACATATTTTTCAAAATTAAAGACAAAATACATTCAAAATCAGAAATTTCAGCATGAAAGCCTTATCATCATATTGATTCCATGAGAAATATTAAAGTTCATATAGAACCTTTTTGAAACAAAATTAAATTTTCATCTAAATAAAAATAGATTTAGAAAATATAAAAATGTAGATACATATTTTTTCGCATTTTCTTTTATTTTAAAGGGAAAGTGAATGTCTCAAGCAAGATTAATGAAATAGTATGGAGTTTATAGCCTATAACAAAGTCAAATGCATTACAGCAGCATGAAGAGTGGAGAAACCATGTAAAAGTATATTTGACCCTCCCTATAAACTTTTGACATCAGTGAGTTCAACCAGTTGTGGACCAGAAATAGAAAAAAAGCAGTGTTTGTACTAAGTGTATACAGATGTTTTTCTTGTCAGTAATCTCTAAATGATACCGTATCACCATTTACATATATTATTTACATTATATTAAGTATTGTTGATTATCCAGAGATGACTCAAAGGATAGGAGAAGATGTTCTTAGATTTTGTGAAAACACTACATCATTTTATTTGAAGGACAGAGAATTCATAGATTTGAAGATCCTGTGGGGTCCTGGAAGCAACACCCCAGGGATTCCAGGGATGACTCTACACTGTTTTAAGTTTCTTATACTAAATGGGAAGCATAAACTCTGATGTGAAATTACTCAATCAATAGTAGACATAAAATGGAATATAAAATCATATAATTTAAAACAGGTGAAGAGAGAAAGAGGCAATACAGAAGAAAGTAAATAAACAACAAATAGAATGTTAAGTTGATTCACATAAGGAGTCAATTCACCATTAATATCTAAAAATCTTAGATGTGCATGTATCTAGTGACAAAGCTTCAATACATATGAGACAAAAATAAAAAAATTCAAATTAAAAAGAGTAGTACACTTTTATAATTGGAGACTTTGATATTTCTCAGTAATTGTTAGAGCATTCAGAAAATCAGTGAAAGCATAGATCTGAGCAATATTATGAATAAGCTTGCTCCATTGACACCTACTAAACTTTCTAGCAGAAGGAAAGTGCTCTTTTCAGTGCTAGGAGCTTTTAATAAGTTAAAACATATTTTTCAACATCATACATTAATATATTTTAAAAAATTGAAATTGCACTATCAGCTTTAATAATATTTGAAGTTAACTGAAAATTTATTATCAGAAAGATACTTTGAAAATCACAAACAGTAGAAAAATAAAGTATTACTTATAAATGTAGCAAATACAACCTCACAAGAAAGACCATAGTACATTTATTCAATGAAGATGATCAGGTTGAGGCCAACACCTAATGAGGACGAAAGCCCTGTCTGTGGAAAATTTTGCATGATACGTGCAAAAATATTACACTGTGCATAAACCAATTTGAATTCCTTTCACAACTGTTGTAAAGTTTCATGTTATGAAAGTTTTTTTTTCTATGTGCACTTCAATTTCACAGCAAGAGTGGGACAGAATACCTAAACAGAGAAGACAACATTCATGCATAATATCTCTAACTCCTTGATACAATCATGCATACACTTCAAAATGATTACACCAGCATTATATCTAGGGCTTTCTGCAACCACAAGGAGGTGGTTGCAGAAAACATGGCCCCTGCTATCAACATCTAGAAAGCACCCACTACCTTCTATGTGTTATCTCTTTTTGAGTTTTTTTCTTCATTTTTCTTAATCAACTCTGCTGTTGTATGGAGTACCATGCATTTCCTAACTTCCTAAGTAGTGGTATAAAAGGATTTTTATCACTAAGTAGACAAGAAAGCAGATTTAGTATGTAGGTTTTCCTGGATTATGTCCTATCAGCTTGGATCATCCAACTTAACTTTTACATTTAGTAGCCATTGCCACTACTTTCATTTAATAATATACTGTAAACTTTGGTTCAAAGCAGAATGAGTGGTTTTGCCTCTTAAACTATGTAAGTTATTTGAATAATTGATACATGTAAGTGTTCTTAGTCATCTGTTCCTATATGTCTTCCACCATGGCATTCACAGGATCAATGAATGACTGCCCAGAATGAAAGCTGTCTAGTTATTTTACCATGTAATAGAATGTATGGATAGATAAATAAAACATTAAAAATTCCAGAAATATTCAGTGGGAAATGACTGCAATATAGGTTTTCAAGAGTTTGGATCTTTTATCTATATTTGCAAATACTGTGGTATTTAAGTAACTGAGAGAACAGCAAAGAGGAATTAGTCTCCATAACCACAAAGTACTTATACCAGTGTGTTAATGTTATCTTTATTTTTATAAAATTTAAAAGTAATCCAAATATTAGTATCTGAAGAGGTAAAGATGCTTTGCTGTTTTATTCTTTATAATATTTTTCCACAATTTTAAAAAACAGATTAATGAACCAACAACTTGAAAGAATTTCATGAATATTATGCTAAACAAAAGACAACAGTTTAAAAGTGTATACTGTGTGAAATACAAACACATTTCAAGAATAGACAAAAACGAATGAATGGTGATGTATGTTGTACTGTTATTTTGATGCTGAAGATTTTAATTACTGGAAGGAGGCTTACATGTGATGTGCCTTCTGGGATGATCACAACTTGTTTTGAGGCTGAAGATTTTAATTACTGGAAAGAGGCTTACATGTGCCTTCTGGAGTGATCATAATTTCCATACCTTGATCTGGATGACAATTTCATGGCTATACAAATATGTTAAAGTGCAAAGATCTATTCACTACAGAATGTAACTCTTTTTTATATTCTACTGCATGTATACATATTCCATTGCTTTTCATTTGTAAAGAAGTAAAGATACAAGGGAAAGTTTAAATGACTCGTTTTCCATACTTTGGATAAATTTTTAGGAAGACTTTAAAATGTAAAGGAATGGGGCTGGAACGTTTGCTCAGCTGTTGCAGGGCTTGTCTGACATGTGCGAGGTTGCAGGCTTGAACCCCAGCAGCACATACACAACAAAGTATAGGAGCAGCAAAGGACACATGGAAAAACTAAGTAAAATTGATTCTCTCTCTCACTGTCCCTCTCCCTCTTTAAAAAAAAGTAAGGGAATATATTTAACTAGAAGAAGAATGTATAGGTATGCTATTTACCTATTTGCAAATCAATGGGCCCATAAATTATATCTTTGTTACCTGTGTAATATCTATGTCCTTGACTACTATTCAAAAAAATTTCAAAGAATAAAAGAATGTGTTCTGGAACTAAATGAAGTTTTTTTTGTTTTAATTTTTATGATGTTTATTATTATGTACATTTGACTATTTTAGCAAAGTGTATGCAATAATACACATGCAATCTTCATCCTATATATTAGCAAATTTAAAGTAATTTTCTTCGTGTTTTCTCATGATTCATTTAAATGTAAGTACCTATAATATTTTTGGGATGCTAGTCTCAAACTACATCCTGTATCTGGCTAAGAAAAAAAGTACCTTTACATTTTGCAAGTATACAATGATTCTTCTTGATCTATTATGTGGTTTTTAATGTACTGAATGCATAGTAACTTTCAGAAGATATTTCAATGAATATTTTTGATTAAAGTTGAATTAAGAGAGAATTGGAAAGTTTACATACAATGAGAATGACTAGTCAATCTGGACCTTTCTCTAGTACAAACTTGAGTTTGTAGTATCTATAACCAGTTTTGAATATTGAAAAACAATCCCTCAACTTCATATTTCAATTAACTTGAGATAGCATTTGAAAGCCCTTATGCTCTGCTAAACTCTGGATTAAATGTTTAAATGCATACACTGGGTTTCAAGTTAATAGAGCTGAAAAAACTCAGAAGTGCAAAGGTGGTCAAACCCGAACCAATGAGGAACTGAGTGGAGTGCATGCTTCTGTCAGCCTTCTGCTTGGGTTGCGTTACTGCAGGCTAATTCCATAGACAACAGAGCTGCTTCCACAGTGCGAAATACATGCCTTCTTATTGTTTAAAGCCCAGATTAGACACTGGTCTCCAAGTGTGACTTCCTGGCTTCCATAAATCACATTCTGACTAAAGGACTGTAAAGTGAGCAATTAATTTTAAGTATGATAATGGGCCAGCATTTAAAAATAAAGTATCAAGTTCCCAGAAAGAAATAAAACAAAACCATAACAATCTTGCACTTGGTTTCCATCAAACTTTTTTCTTTAGTTTTTTTTTATTTTGAAAGCATCTTTTTATGTTTATTTAATTGCCACATAATTATATATATATGTATATATATATACATTATATACTTATATATATATACATATATATATAAGTGATTTTATATATTTATGGGCTACAATGGCAAACTTTTAAATGAATATAAAGTAAAAATTCCTTTGTGTAATATTTTTTTATTTAATTCAATTTCCACTGTGAAACTTACATCCAGAAACACATATTTTAATTATAGATTTGAATTATGAAACAGTAGAACTCCCAGCGAGGTGGGACTTATGACACATGTAACAAGGGTTTGGGAAATATTATTTTAGTTAAGCAATTAGAGATTTTTTAAATTGCATTTTGGACAATTTCACTATTTGTAACATTCTGTGTTTTGACACTATCTCATTTGCTAGGATCTAAGTCAAGTAAAAGTGTGGTTAAAAGGTTTATGCAAGGGGCTGGAGAGGTCCCTCAGTGGTTGTGGTGCTTGCCTGACATGCACAAGTATGCGGGTTCAAACTCCAGCACCATGTACACAACAAAATGAGCAATGAAAGCCACGTGAAAAACTAAATAAAGTTGGTTCTGACTTTCATTGTCCCTCTCTCTATAAAAAAAAAAAAATTGTGCAAAGCAGTAAATGATTATACAATTGCACCAACAAGAGTAACATTGTTAATTTAGGACAAAATACATATGAAAAAACCTGTTAGTTTGCTATTACTATATGCTCTTCTTTATTAATGTGAACTGTCTATATTTAAAGTATGTATTGCTATTGCATTGAAAAAACGCATTGTCAATTTAAATTTAGGTACAAAGATTTGGCTGTGTTTAAGTACTAATTCAGTATTTAAGTATGCTACTGCAGAAGCTACCCTAAGATTTCTCCTTAGACCATATTCTTTTTTTAAAAGCTACTTTTTATTTTCATTTTTGTGATGGTGAAAAAATACATATACACAGAAGAAATGCAAAGTAGTATGCAAAACAATGAACACTCTCTGAGCTGAACTTCTGCTGTTCTCATCATGATTCCTTTTTTACTCATCTAAGACAGACACAATAGTGCAGACTTATTTTTTTTTTTTTAGTACAATGTGGTCTAGAAATTCTATGCAAGTATAAGAACTGGAAGTTTTTCTTAAGAAAAATTCAGACTGGAGATTCAGGACATTATGGAAAGGAAAAAAAGTTTTTATCCTCTCAACGGTTATGCAAAAATGGTTCTTAAGGAAAGAGAAAGAAAAAAAAGATTATATTTGCTTTTCCTCTCCACTTTCTAGAAACCCTTTCCTAAAAATACCTGTGCAGGATCAAAAGCAAAATAGAAACTGAAATGATTGTGAAAACTGTGGAGTTATTTCAGCAATTCTAATAGATTAGAAAAAAAATTGAGAAATGTATTGCATAAAGGCAAAATCCTCCAGGCATGCTTCTGCTTACAAAAAAGTGTAAATATAAAACAAAATTTAAGAATCAAGCACAAAAATTTTGCAATTATTAATAAAGGAGTTCAGCCAAAATATTGGAGTCTTACTACTGTAGAAATTATCATGATCTTGGCAAGAATCTATGCTATTAAATATAAAGAAACATGAGTGACTTGAGTTCATTAAACACACTTTGCCTGCAGTTATCCCCTTAGGAACAGACTGTTGTGCATTTTTGAAATAAACGCTGATAGCTATAAAATACTAAATAATTCCAGAGCTAAAGAAATCATTCAGATCTGTTCCCACTTAGGTGCTCTTCATAAATAGTACGTGAAATAGCTTACCCACCAAGAACTTTATTAAGCATGATTTAAATAATCTTAATCTAACCCACTTTCTATCTGTCCTATAACCACTAAATACACATGAGTTATTCTACGTTGTGTACTCTAAGCACGAGTCTTTTATGTGGAATCTTTCAAATGTGTGCACTTTCCAAATCTTCAACACTACTCTTCCAATCAAGCAAAATGTTGATATTTTGCATTATGCTGAAAAGGAAAAAGGGAAAAATCAATATGAATTGTCTAAACAACTCTATCAGATTATTAAGTGATGCCAGTTCATTTCATATCTCAAGTGACCCCAGATGAAATCCTTGGCTTTTATTCTTTTCAGCTTCCTCAACTGTAAATTAAATTGTTGCTGATATTTTGTCCCTTTTTCTTTCTTTAGGGTAAACCATCAATCCTTGAATCATTCTAATATGTTAACATAATTTTCAGTAAAAATGTTTAAATGTGGAGAAAAATTAAGTTTATTTATGCATTGTGTATCAAAGATAAAAAAGATAGCAAGGTGATTCTCTTTATAAAATATCATTTCCAATGTTTTTGAAACTTTGGCAATCTGTAAATGATACTGTGTACATATTTAGCCATGAAGTTTAATGAGGATTTAATCTAATTTAAATGATAAATATATATATGTATATATATATATATATGCAGTAAAATATTTTTAAATTCCTAATATGTACCCAAACTAATGTTATGTGAAGCAAATGTGATTATCTTCTCTGTGTTACGAATGAAGTGGTCTAGAAAGTGAGATGAACTTAGTTCAAGTAAATTTACTTTATTATTATGCATTAAGAACAGTATTCAAACTCAGGTATGGTTGTGATAACCTTACTATTCATACCACCACTCTGTACAAGAAAATGGGGTATTTTACACATTATACAAAGTGTAAATCAAAACATTAAAATATTTATGGAACAAGATTTACAAAATATAACTATGTACAGCAACTAAGGTTCCCCCCAACCAAATCCTTTTATCCAATGTTTGGTTTACATCTGTATAAATTTTTTTGCTTTGACGTAGCAAAAGGAAAAATGCATTCTGAGTGCTGAATTTATTAGTCATCACCCCCAAATGCGTTTGATGAGAGTAATATCTAGTTGCCTTCTATTTTTCTCGATGTGCTGCATACGTATCCACACTTATTTTGCTGTCTTCTGTTGTCTTTTGTGTTATTCTGTCATCTGTTCCTTATAGGAGGTTTTTTTTATTTATATGACTTCTTAACTTATATTTTTAAGTCAGTAAGATTGTTTCTTTTTCTTCAGTATTTTTACTTATATTTGCTAGAATTTTTCTATCATCTATAAACCTTCTCTCATCCACCCCTTTTTTTTTTAAGATGGAAGGGAGAGAGGGGGAGAGAGAGAGAAAGAGAAAGGGAAATTTTTACTTATTTTTTCATCTGATTTTTGCTTCTCTGACAATTTATATGTGATGTTGGGGTCTGAATCTTGGTCCTGGCGCTTGCCTCAGAAGTACTTTAACTGTACCAGCCCCTCCCTCATCCTTTTCTAAGTATTTTGATCTCAGTGTAATTTGAGAATTTGTACTTACAGACAATAAAATTTCCCTTAACTTTAAATGCATTGACTTAATCCATGTGTATTATTGGAATTGATATATTACTAGAATTCTTTCTTCACTCTATTTCATATTTCTTACTTATAGCATTTAATTTTCATTGATTATTTTTCTTACCAGATATCCTCTAGATAAAATGTGTTTTCTTCTGCTGATTTGACATCTGTTTTATACTTTTTTCAATTGTTAGTAGTTTTACTTAAACGTCATACCCACATTTCCATAATACTAGTTTAAAATGATCAGTAATTATGTTACAAAATATTCTAACTTGTTTTAAATTTTTTTGGCTGCTGAAGCACTCTACAAACTTAAAGCACAGCATTACAATACACTTCTAATTCATTATGCTGAAAATGAGAAAATATTTTATTTCATTTTTTAATAAAACCTCAAAATTACATATAACAAAAGCTAAAACAGAGAAGTGTGGTTATATCCAACTTAAAGCTATTCTACAGCAAAGGAAATAACAGAATGAAAAGAGAAAAAAAATTTCAAACTATTCATAAAAATTGAATTAAATATCTATGGAATGCAAGAAACTCAAATAACTGAAAAAATTTAAAATTAGATTGGGATATTTTTGGTTGTGTTTTTATCACAGGCAAATACTCTTGATACGTATTGTTAAAAGAAGATATAAAAATGACTAACAGATCTAAGAAAAAATGCTCAATATCACTAATCAACAGAAAAAGAATCAAAACCACAATGATATATTGCCTTGTTTCAGTTAGAATGCCTATTATTAAATAAGACAATAATCATAAATGCTGCCTTGGATGTAGAGAAGGAATATGCATATACTATTGATAGAAATGTAAATTAGTACAGCAATTGTGGAAAACAGTTTGGAAGTTCCTCAAAAATTAAAAAAAGAACTACCATATGATACAACTATCCCACCAGTGGGTTTGTATCCAAAGAAAGTAAATCAGTATGTTGATCAGACATCTGCACTCCCATGTTTATTGCAGCTCTATGCATAGTATCCTGCAAATAAATTTAATCCAAATGTCCATCTGTCCTTCAATACAGGAATAATTTTAAAATGTCAAGTTAAACACAATGGAATATTATGCAGATGTAAAAATGAATTAACTCCTGAGTTTATTATTGCACATTGTATTCATGTATCAAGATGAATATGCAGAATTATTATATTGATTAAAAATGAAATAAACGCAAATTAGGAGAGCAAATCACAATAAACATTTCTCAAATCACTTAAAGAAATTCTATTCAATATAAGTAGTCTTTTTCTTGAAATAGCTTTCTCAAATCATAATTGACATTTAATCCATCACTCCCAAATTATCCTGATATGCTTTGGGAATTCATCCCTCTGTACATCCTTGTCTCTAATATCTTCCAAGGTAACACAGTTTGCTTTCTGTAGATAGTACCTTCCAACATTTTCTACAAGTAAGTACATATATACAATGTAATCTTTTTGGTCAATCTTCTTTCATCCAGCATAATTAATTTTAGAATGATTAATGTTGTTGGATCAATGGCTTGTATTTTTTTTTACTTCAAAATAGTATTGCATTGTAAGAAGATGCCATAATTTGTTTATCCATTCATGTTATAGCAAATATTAATGCTGTAGCACTGCACACTTAAGAATGTCAAAATGAAAAAAATGGATAATATCAAGTATTGGAGACAGTATTAAGGAAATTATACACAGCCTTTAGAAATGTGAAATAAAACAAACACTTTGGAAAATAATTTGATGGTGTCATAAGTACATAAACACTATCATATGGTCCAGACATTCCAATCCCCGCTATTTACACCAAAATAAAAACAAAAGTAACTTTTAAATTGACTTTCAAAATTAAAATGTGTGATAATAACAGTAAGTATTTATTGAGCAGAAATGCTAAAGTTTCACACAATGAATACTACGTAACAGATGAAGATTACAATAGTAGGAAAATAATACGCATGATGTTTCAACATGATGCAGAGTAAATGGGTATTTATTTTTAAAATCATATTAAACAATGCATTCTAGGTGATTTTATGTTTTTAAATCATGTGGCCAAAATGACAGAACAATCCAGGGACAGGTAAAAAGTCACAGGTAAGTAAAAAACTTTCCTCCTCCCCAAAAATAAATTAGAATAAAACATAAAGTGAAAATAAAACTAATAATTTTAACACACCTCTGTATGCATTATAATTACATAGAGGGCTCTTAAAAATTCCTACTGTTTATATTACCCATATAAGAATATAATGTAATTGCATAAAATAAGTAGAAGGTTGATTTTATAAAATATCTACAGCTCAAAATTTTAAGGTCTTCGATGTCGTAGCTCCTATTTTTGGAATTTCATGGTGAGACATTTATTGAATACATAATTATTTACTTTGTCATTCAATATATTGCTAATCTAAAAATAAGGAATATGTGCATTTCAGAAAGCTAAATAAAGAATTTTGAAAATTCTCATCACAAAGAATTGATAATTATTTTTTTAAAGAGAAGACAATGAGAGACAGAGAGAATCATTTTTTATTGAGTTTTTGACATGGCTTTCATTACTCTGACACTTAGTTGTGTACATGGGTGATGGAGTTTGAACCCGTGTACTCATGCATGCTGGACAAACGCTGTAACCACCGAGCCACCACTCTAGCCTCAAATTGATAAATGTTTGAGGAAATAAATGTGTTTTACCCCAATTAATCAGTATACAACATATACATACACCCCATTAATATTTACAACTTTTATGTTTTGGGGCCTCAATCAAAAACATGAAAAATTAAAATCAATTTTATTCTTATAGAGATTGATATATTATGAGATACTATACAGAAAAATCATGTTTAATTAATATTTAAATGTTTATATGTTATTGGTAAAATCTATAGATACATTTAAATGCATAATATGAGTCTAATGTTATGAAGATCAAAGTACTAAAATCAGATTAAAAATTTATTTGAATTTTCCATAATTAAATGATTGCATAAGTATTATTTGGCTTTAGGATAAAATTCATATCATATTGTTACTTTTTATGCATTTATGATACAAATTCAATTTATAAATTCAAATCTATTTGAATTTTTCAAGAAGCCATTCTGATAATGTATTTGATTTATTTTAAATTCATTCTTTATTTTTGCATTTCTTGATAATAATGTTAATAAAATCAAATAAATTCTTTAGACCTAAGTAGTCATACATTCCTCATAAATTAACTGTCCATATTGAAATGTTACATTCATTTTTTCTCTTATAAAAACTACAGAACTTGCATTACTTATATTATTTCTTTATAGTTTATATGGTCAGTTTATCAAACATTTTACCTTTAGGTTTCCCCACAAACTGAATTTTATTAATTGAAGTATAATATAATGCAGTTACAATACATACTCTTATAGCCAGAGATTTTATCCATCTGGGATTTTGTTCCTTTGGTACAAGTATAGGTGGTGGTGTGTTCCTTCATTAGAAGGTACAACATATATGTTTTTACTTTCTATTTATATGCTATTCCTCTCCAATATGTAGACCCATGAATTCAAGGTGTTTTTCATAATGATGATTTGCCAATGTTAACATTAATACCTCTGGAATTTTGGATATCTGAAAGCCATTCTACAGCAAAGTCTTTATGAAAAACACAAGGGAAAATATTCTCTGATGTCATGAATGTTGACATTATTTATAACCTTAATGTCTTAGGATCATTTTAAAAATTCATGGTTGATTTTTATTTATTTATTTTTATTTAAAAAATCTTTTTAACCGTCTTATATTTCTCAGGATGGCCTCAAGCTGCAGAGCTCAACTCAGCCTCTAAAGAAGCTGGGACTTCAGGTGCATGACATTACATCCCATTTTTTCTTATATTTTAAACATGATACCCTATTTATCCTGGCAAAGTATTACTTTCAAAATGTTTGATCATAACCTATTTTTTAAATAAGAAATTATATACACTTTTAGGTGATTAAAAGTGAAAAATATTTTTCTTAAATAATTTTCTTAAAATAATTTTACTAGACATGTTTGGGTCAGTATGTTTAGATACACAATGTGGTTCTTTCAATATTGACATGTATATTTTACTCATTTATAGAATGCTTCGTTGCAATTTTATTGTATATTGTCTTTTTGTAATTTGGTATTATTTTTCAAAGAATGTTATCCACTTTTCCGAATCTTATCTATTTATTTCTTGCATTACTACTTGAAAATCTCATTTTATTTCTTTCTAAACATTCATTTTTAACTGTTATTTATTTTAATAAGTTTTTGGAATCAAATCTTTTCTATATTTTTGTATTTTCTCCTATACTTCTGAAACTATTTCTTTTTTCTTACGTTTATTTCTTTTTTTATAAGATGAATATGTAGTTACAATTGAGGGGGAAGCATTGTCAAACAATCAAGAACAAATGTATATATACTTATTTATCCAAGGCTAATGCTATGTCATGGATGCCCAGCTTGGGTTCCCCATGTTGCTGTTTCCCCCAGAAGACTCCCTGAGTTAAATGGATATCTAGTGGAGGTCAGAAATCTCCTTCTGAGATGATGTCCCCTATATTCCCACCCTCCAGTCTCCTAATATTCTTCCTAACCATCCCCCACCCTGTCCCCCACTCTATGCCTCCAAGTGTCCTAGGCAATCATCCTCCTGTTGTGTTAAGAATCATACAATTTGAGGTTATTATTAACTTAGCCATCTAACATACTGCTTCCCTATGTATTCTAGCTTCCACAGATGAGAGAAACGGTTCAGCCCTTGAGTCTCTGAGATTGGGATACTTCACTTAGCATAATTCTTTCAACTCCATCCATTTGGCTACAAAAGCCATAATATCATCTTCTTTAATGGCTAAGTAGTATTCCATTGTACATATGTACCAAAGTTTTTGTATCTATTCTTCAAGTGAGGGGCATCTGGGTTGGTTCCATAGTCTAGCTATAGTAAATTGAGCTGCTATAAACATTGATGAAGCCACATCACTATAATATGCTGATTCTAACATATTTGAGAAAATACCCAGGTGTGGGATAGCTGGGTCATAAGGTGATTCCAGCCCTAACTTTTTGAGGCGTCTCCACACTGCTTTCCAGGGTGGCTGAACCAGTTTGCAGTTACACCAGTAGTGTGACAGTGTTCCTCTTTTCCCAAAGCTCCTCCAGCATCTGTTGTTGTTCGTATTCTTCATTTTTGCCACTCTAACAGGAGTGAGGTGGGATCTCATTGAAGTTTTGATTTGTATTTCCCTTATAGCTAACGATGTAGAGCATTTTCATATACTTATGGGCTTTCTGAACATCCTCTGCTGAGAAGTTTCTTTTTAGATCTGTAGCCCATTTATTGATTGGATTGTTTGTGATTTTGGTGTTTAGCTTTTTTAGTTCTTTGCATATTCTGGATACTAGCCCTCTGTCCAAGGTGTAACAGGCAAAGATTTTCTCCCATTCTGTATGTTCTCTCTTGATGCTCTTGACTAAATCTTTATCTTTGCAAAAACTTTTTTAGTTTAATTGCATCCCTTTCATTTATTCTTGACTTTACTGCTTGAGCCATGGGAGTTTTGTTAAGGAAGGTGCCGCCGACTCCTATGTCCTGTAGTGTTGACCCTACTTCTTTTTCTAGTAAGTTTAAAGTTGTTGGCTTAATATCCAGATCTTTGACCCATTTTGATTTAATTTTTGTGCAGGGTGAAAGATAAGGATCCAGCTCCAGTTGTCTACACATGGCTGTCCAGTTTGTCCAGCACCATTTGGTGTACAGGCTATCTTTCTTCCACACTATGCTTTTGCCCCCTTTATCAAATATCAAATAGCTAAAGATATGGGGGTTTGTCTCAGGGTCTTCTATTCTGTTCCACTGATCTTCAGTTCTATTTTGATACCAATACCATGCTGTTTTT